>SMDT01000834.1:0-132694 GCA_005392925.1 Aquilaria sinensis
TCTTGTTCCACTGGTTCACAAACAATGATGCATTTAAGAAATAATAGGCGTAGATATGGACTTTGGTTTTGTAGGGAACAGTGCCAGATGAAGGGGGGTCGGGTAGTAGGAAGGTACATTGCGGTGATGATGTCGAGAATGTGAAAGCAAACCTGAAAAATGCATATAATAAGTTCATGTAATTTTTTACTCCCCATGTTTTGTTCTTCTTTTTTTGCCTTCTTACCGTTTTATTCTGATGTTCCTTCCATAATGCAGTAATGGTGAGAAACAACATTTTCAAGAGAAAAATAACCATACCATGACTCGACAGGTATGTGATATATGGCTTAATCTGAATACAATATTTAGTTTGTCTAGTTCATTGATCAGAATTGTTATTCTATAGAAGTGGGTTGATATGAACAAGCGATGGAAGACATTTGATGTCCATCAAAAGTTATGTTTTGTGGATGAGGCTCTCGATCGGGTGAAAAATAGTGATCCATTCGTTCATCTATGGGATGTCGTGTGTCGACCTTCATACTTTGCGAAACATGTGAAATGCTTGACTGCAGAGCAACAGAAATTGGCCCATGAAACCGGCCTTAGATTTTTGTTAGACAACAACGTAACCGAGCTGCGAGGTGATCTGATTTGTTGGCTTGCCCGGTCTTTTGATGTGAGTACACGTACCCTCATTATCTATGGACGGAGGTTCCGTCTTGGTCCCTCAGATGTTACATCCATTATGGGATTAGTGGATGGAAGCAGCTATCTTTATCTTAAGAAGAAGTCCCCTTTGGTCAGCTGGTATTGCAAGTAAGCAAGCGAACATTTGGTTATTGACCTCAGTGGCATAGTTGAGAAGTCGGCAAACAGTGAGGGTGAAGAGTTTAAAAGGTGTTATGTGTTGTTCGCTCTTGCAACAGTGCTATGTCAGTCGACACGGCAATACCTTCATCAACAATGGGTTTCCGCTGTTGATAATGTCGATATCTTGAGCGATTGTCAATGGGCAAGCCTCACACTTAATCATCTGGTTAGCTCAATCAAGAATATTTTTGAAGAACGTGTCCAAAAACTTGGGGGGTGTGCCCTATTTTTGCAAGTAAGAACAACTTTATTCTTATTTTCCCTTCCCACTATAAAATTGGATGGTGTCTTGTTCTACTTTTTCATTCCATTTTGCTGAAATAATATCATCATTGGTATATTTTAGGTGTACTACTTACGGTACATTCTTCCAGGCATGTAACCAGTTGGCCAACTCACCCTCCCCATTACATATTTCACTAAAGATGTGACCTCCAAGTTGCTGAATAAACGTCCATTCCGGGATATTGAGGAGGTATGATTCTGCTATTAACATATGAAGTAGTGGTATGATGCTTATGTTGGTGCTGAATTTTGTATGTTCCGCCTGATTCGTGACCCTATTTGTTACACATTGCAGGTCTGTCTTGCCCATTACTCTAAACGTGAAAAGAGGATCCGGGAAACCCCTACCAGATCCCCGTATGATTCACCATCTGCCCTTCCTGGTTTTGGCAATTGTGACATCAATGTTGATCATCACCTTGGTGGTTGTATGGATGATGATGGGAAGGGTAAGGCCAAGGTTGAGGTCAGTGTGGATGATTTTGAGGAGGTTAATGGGGGTGTAACTTGGTTGGGGATGTTAGTTCGAAAATTAGTGTCAGATGTTGGGGCAATTAAAGAAGAACAACACCGGCAAGGTCGGTTGTTGGAAGATTTGAAACAAAAGCAACAACGACAACAAACATTACTTGATGAAGTTAATGCTAATGCTACAATGCTTGTTCAAGCGTTGAAGACGAACCGGGTGAATGAGGTAAATGAATGTAAGAGGGCTAGACCGGAGGGAACACATGGTTCCAATGCTCCGTTCCATGCTCCACCCCATTTCCCTCGCGTAGAACTCGACCATCGATGTAGTGAAGGACAACTTGGTGGACTGCCACGACTAAGAAATCTTAATCTCAAAAATGCTCACGAAGCAAGGGTTATTGGAGGTGATGATGAATTTGACAGCCTTGATAAGGCTGTCACTATTAATACTGCCATTTCTCGTGCCTACCCAACTCCCATTGAACCGATCTTGGTACCTTCTGGTGATACACAGTTGGACGGTAAGCCAAAACCGAAAGTAGTTATTTTTAATTTGGACAAAACAGAATTAAGATCTGTAGATATGTTTTCTAAAGCGATGGACATGTGTGATGTTAGAGACCAGGTAAGTCAAATTGGCAGCTTGGTTTATAAATCCATCACTCCATTTACCTATGCATTTTTTTATTGCTGATGGTGATTTATGTTATTTTTGTATGCAGGTGAAACCAAAGAAGAAGTGGCAACCTATCTTGAACATTTTGGAGCGGCCTATTCGAATCCTAAAGCTCTCGAGGGCGCAAACATCACCCTTCACTATTCTTGACATAAAAAAAAGTCATGCAGGTCCATTTTTCGGTGTAGGTCCATTTGGTGTGCGGCACCTAGTCTCACCAGAAGAGCACCATGTCCTTATGTATGTCTTTTACGGCCTTTGCGATGACAGGTTAGTGTTTGTTCTATGAATTTCTAAAATATTTGTTGTGGTTTGGTTTCTCCTTCTGATTACATTGTTGGTTGTGCGAATGTTTTTTCTCTTATTGGCAGTGACCTGTTAGTTAAACCAGGCGGCCCATATGATATTCGGCGCTTAGATATAAAGATGTTGTTGCCCACTTAATGGATTAGCAATGTCCTTATTAACACATGGGCTAGCATACTTACGAACCGCGCTCGGGCGAAAGGATCGTCTATAAGGAATTAGTACATGACCCTCGACTTCACAGTTCATGTTTTCTGTCTCATATTATTCATGCCTGCATCACTTAACTCCCTTACTGCCTCATGTTTCTTTTCCTGATTTCCGAAAACATTTCTCCCTCCTACCCAGTTCTTCAAGTTTATGTAGAATATTTGGTTGAATCATACATACAAACCCAGTTATTTTTTGTTTTACTCACCGTCATTTATTTGTTTATTTGTTCCTCCTTCTTCTTGACATACGCTACCTATATGTCACTTTTTAGTATTTTTTTTATTCTTTTATCAATATTGAAGTCGCACTGTTATTTGTTATTTTCTCAGTACTTTGTTGCTATTTTATTTCATTCACATAAGTTTTTTTATCAATACTTGTGTGCTCTTTTCATCGTAATTTGTTTTTTTATTACATTCTCATATGTTCTTCAGTTTTTATTATTCCCTTCTTGCTCTTTTAATACTAATTATTCTTTTAATAGTACTTCTTGTTTATTTTATCAACAGTTATTTTTTCCTTTTATCATTTTATATTTATTATGTAGATAAACTAGTTGTATAGCACTTATTACTTCTTATTTGCTCTTTTGTTACTACACTTGCTTGTTCCTTTATCAATTCATACTTATTCCATGGATCAACTAGCTATCTCTTATAATATTATTAGCTATTCAGTTTTATTTAGTGATAAAAGAACAACTACACATGAATAAAAGAATAGACAAAATTTGTATAACTTGAATCTAAGAAGTCATCACAAAACAGAGATGATTTTTCAAATAATGTACAAAACTATTTAAAAAAAAAAACAAGAACCGATACAAGTGCATATAAAATTTTGTGCAAACCGGATAAAAAAAATAATATCGTCAATGATAACTAATAAAAGTAGTTAGGTTTTTTTTGAATAAAAGAACAAATATTAATTGCTAAAAGAAGATATAGAAAATAGTTACTCTTGTATAAGTATCTATTTATTTTTCTATAGGAAGTAGTCGTTCTTGTACGAGTAACTGTGTGGGGTTTGTTTGTCTCACTGAAATACCTGTTATTCTCAAGTACAAAAACTAAACAAATTTAAAAAATAACTGCAAAAACTGGATTAAGAAATGGTGCATATAATTTTGAAAAAGCTAAAAGAAAATTTATAAAAACAACCTTTTTATTCCAGCTTCTTATTTTATTAATATAATTTTGTTCTTTTACGTTAATTAGTTTGTTTTCCCGTGAGTAAGTATTTGTTATTTACATTATATGAAATGTATGTTTTCTTTTAGTTGAGTATCTTCAAACTATAAACGTAATTATAAAGTCAGTTGTTGAGAAAATTAATATATAACGTTAGCAAAATTAAATAAATTAGGAAGAATAAGAAATAAACTACACCAGCTCATGCCATAGTCTATTAAAATCTAGAGCAGCCGTTTATATAAGCTTTATTAATTAGTGCACTAGTTCTAAAATTGTTATCTAATGAAATAGTTGTTAGTTTTAATAGTTTGACATTCACTATTAATAAATTATGCGAAACTACCTTAAATCTGCGTGGTGATAGCTTTAATGGGGCCATTCAGTAAATGATAAGAGTTAAAAAAAAAACTATAAAATGCTAACTTTAGCTTTAATGCTTTAATCTTGACTGTTAATTAATTATGCAAATTCTAACAGTAATCATGAAAACTGAAGGCTTTTTTTTAAGATTAAGTAAATGGATTCAACACCGAACTGTTTGTTTACACTTTACAATATTCTAAAGTCAGTCAGGAGCTCAAAGTGAGCTTATGTGCTTTTATCTGCAGAACCTATTATGCAAAACTTGAGTACGAATATCTGATCCGTGATTGAATTATATGTTCAATTTGTTTCCAATTTATGGCATCTAGGCCAGCACAATATCTGCAGAACTTACGTACGAATTAGCAGTTGAGGACTCTACTTATGGATGATATCAGCAACTATGATAAGGTAATTTTCTACCAAATATATGTTATTTGTATGTTGCTGGAGTAAACGTATGGCATACTCGGCAGCTAGTGTGATGTAATATTGGTTTATGTTTATATCTTCCTTCCCATTCATAAACCCGCCCATTTCTTTCTACTCATTGTTGATGTCAATTTGATGACAATTTCCGTGTGGGACACCCTTGGAAAAAGGTATACAATTGATTATTATTCTGAGGTGCTAGATTTACAGGTACGTACTTCACCAATTTGAACTGTCATTTGGATATGCCCCGTAACAGTATTGCATGAAATAACTGGAGTTTTCCTCTTCCTATGCTATCATACTAGTGTGCGACCTTGGATGAAGTGGTTGCTCCAACCAAATTCAAGTTTAGCGAGTTTCAAAAGGTCAAGCCAAAAGAATTCCTAATGCAACCAAATTCCTGTGACTGTGGATTGTTTGTTTGCTATTTCATGGAACATCCAACAAAGGTAATGATGAGTGTGGAGAAATAGGTTCGTCTTTATTTCAGCTGCAGTTTTACATTTATTTTATTAAATAATTTTTTCTATACCGACCTATTTTTTCTGTTGCTTACCAGTGGAACACACATGAGCTTAGATGCCAGTTTGTACTAGATCTTTTGCTGTGCGATGAGAACCTACTCAAGACCCATATTCAATAGACGGCCAGTATCTGGATTGAGTCGCAATGCAAAGATTGCGGGGGCGTTGATGTTAGGAAGGAGCAAATACTATCCGTTGATGAAGTTGCAGTTAAACCAAAGGGCAGAGGGAAGTGTGGGCAGAAATGAAGCTTTGAAGACTATGCTGTCCTTCTAGAATTTGCTGTAGCCTATATAACTGGTCTTTTGTAGTCCTATGGTTGGCCGGTATTTTTTGTTGGCCCGATCATCCCCTGCTAACTTATTTTGTAAATAGGGTAGTCTATAGAGTAGTTGTTGATTTTGGAGAAGGCATCCATAGACATCCTTCAGGACTTAGCTACATCGGCGAGGGGCTGCTGTTACTTAGGTTGGGAATTTTTTGTTCGCAAAGCCAATTTTTTTGGTGTTTCAGTGTATGGACATCTGAGGCATTGTACATTCAGTGACATTACAAATAAGTATTGACTTAATAGAAAATGCAAATGTTTCATAGTGGTTGATGGATACATGAGTTGTTTCCAATATAAATGAGCTTCAATTTCACTTCGAGTACACAGGTGAATTAAGAGCTGAAACCCTGCAAATATGGCATCTACAAAATAAAAGTAGTTCATCCATGGTTTGTTACTGAAATGCTAAATTATAGTAAAGAAACATATGACACATTTTGTTTGACGTACTGTTTCTGTTTGCAGTGTAGAATGCTTATAAAAGTGGTATTTCCATCCCAGTTTTCTCGTAGCCTCAATTATGTGTTTTACAGCTGAACCTGCAATTGATACGATCTTACAATGAGAATATTAATTTCACAGGGTACTAAGTACTAACACGGGAAACAACAAGAGGTACATCAAGACGATGAGATTATCCCTGATCCGATTTCAAGACTCCATAGCACTTATGACAAGTGTGCAATTCAGAACATAACAGTAATAATACATCATTTTACAATGTTTGATAACCATGCTTCCCAAGAACACACGTTCCTTACATATTAATATGAGGTCCGTTGATTCTTCTAAAACATTTGGCCTTCGTTTGATGCATGGCCCATACATTAACCCAAAACAATAGACTGCTTAAATCTGCAAATCGCACTACATGATTCAATTTCAACAACTTGGGTGTTACAAGATGGAGTGACAATGTCAGTTCCCACATTCGATTTGAACTTTAATGTGCATTACCCAATAAAGTAATTTTCAGCATTCTAACCTGAACTTAACCCATCCCCCTGCTGGCCGAGCATCTGAGACTGCAGCATGTATTGGAAAGAACTAGGGTTCAGAGAGAAACCCCATGCTAATGGGTTTACTGGCTATGCCTGCTAGGGGAAACGGAACGCAAAGTTCGCATAAACATTGTAACTCTGAAAAGGCAAACTTGATGATGCTGACTGTGCATAGGAGGTTGTCTGTTTGAGACGGAGACGGTGTTATCATATTGACAATGCTTTCTTCTGTGGTTTGCGGTTCAGATTTGAAAATGGCCATAGCCGGCAGTAAAGGCTCCTTGGCCTCTGAGTTCTTCCTTGAATGCTTTCTTATTTTATCCGTCCTCTTCTTTGATGCATCCAACTTTTTCCCCGTCACCCATATAGGATCCCGTATGATTCTACAATGTTCTCATCCAACATTTTCATCATGTAGCGTACTTTGGTGTTGCTCGAACAACTCGGCTGCTCTGACAGTCAAGGCACCAATCTGTTCCTTCATTTCCAAATATCCATCTTCTGATGTTCGAGAAGCAAAAAAGGCAAGTTTCTTACATATGCCAGCCAATTGTGCTCGTTTCACCAAAATTGTTGATTCTACATTATCGGGAGTGACACGAGAAATGTAAGATGGATCTTTTTTTGCATCCTTTGTCCACCTTGTTAATATACAGGTGTCTGGGATAGTTACTGCATTCTGTAGCTTAAGGACAGCAAAGATATGACTACAAGGAATACCTAAAACAGACATGGTAACATAAGTAACTTCATCTCCATTGCACAACGTTGTAAACAAAAAAAAAATAACGAGTTAGAGTGTATGTGGTACAAACCTGTGTAAGTAAGTAGCTTGCAATTGCAGGCATACACGCCAGTAACAGCATCAAATTTTACGAGTGTCGCTACCATTTCGCTTGCATATTTATGGACCTAAAATAAAAGAGTAACAGCATGTCCATTTTCTCCAACAACAACGAAGTACTTGGCCTCTTCAAGAATTTGCTGGTGGATACGAACCAAGATCTGAAAGGTGTACACCTCGGCTGTATGTCTCTCCAGATGCTTAAGATGGGTAACCACCTGAGGAATTGTATGTTGACTATAGAAGTGCTGCTGGACTTCTGCCTCCCGTAGCCTGTCTAGAGCCACATCAAGACGCAGAACAAAGTCGTACAGCTTCAATTGTGAAGATAAAAATCTCTTCTGGAAAGCGTGCATGCCCTTGGCCCTCTGTGTGCTTGTCATCCCAGCGAAGAATGTATTCTTCAAAAGAGCTATGGCCCAATATTCCCGCTTATCTCAAACATCCTTAACCCACTGATTTTGCTGTAGCCCATGCTCCGTGATTGCTGTATGTCACTTCGCTTCAAGTTCGTCTGTGTCGTTAATATTGAGCATCATGTGCGTGAACAAACCAGTGAAGGCAGGTGATTCTTTTACATTTGTCTTGCAATTGCTCATTAGATGCCAAGAACATGTTCGGTGGCGAGTTGTAGGTAATTCGGACTGAATCGCCAGCTTGAATCTTGGGGCCCCGTCCATTAAAACTGCAGTTGGCATCTTACCTCCCATATAGTGAACAAAACGGCTAAGTAACCACTTGAAGCAATCCTCAGACTCATCACGCATAATAGCACAACCGAATATGGTTGTCATAAAGTGGTGGTTCACGCCAAGAATGACAACATATGATAGCTTATATCCATTGCTATTGTAAGTTGCATCGAAGCAAATAACATCTCCAGATACTGCATAATCCCACCGCATCCCATCGTCTGCCCAAAACAGATATCGCAATGTATCCTCCCCATCAACCGCGTACCTACAGTAAAAGTCAGGGCCGCACTGTGCTCTAGAAGTAAGATGGGCAATTGATTTCTCACAATTTGTTGGAAGCTCCCCAACTTTGCCATCCGAATCAACCCAATTGTATAGGTCCTTTCTTATGAAATCAACATTTTTATATCCACCATTCGTGACAACCATATAATCCATCACCCGTGCCATACCGACTCCAACCCTTTGCATATTCGTTTGCACATGTTTAGCAGTAGGAGTAACTAGTCTCCTCGACTATAGGAAATATGACTCAAACTCTGATGCAAGGACATGGTTATGGGTAACCTCAAACTCATGAACATGATATTTCTGATTTTCAGAACTATAATGAACACGAAAAGCAGCTTTGCAGCCACACCGTGAAACACGCCGAGGTTCTCTGCCAGGCTGATGACCTTTATTTTCCCTTACTCTAGCTTTGCCCTCCCTTGCACAAACCCATCGCCGCCGCTGTGCCACCTTGTACTTAGAGCTCATCCTCAGCTCATCTTTACGCACAGAAAAGCCCATCAAACATGCATACTTCCGGTGGAAATTTTCAGCATCACATACAGTGTCAAACTAAATGTCTTCGACATCATGAAACTGCCACTCCTCAACTAGTTTGTTAATATTCTCGGCAATGACGGCCAAATCATAATCACAAGACTCATCAATAAATGCTTCTGCACGTCCATCATCATCCATTTATTGGAAGTCTGAAAAGTTTTCCCAAATGGTTAGGGTAGTGGAATAATGTACTGCAACTGTTATCCATACTGAACTTCATCAACCTTATAAAAAATGGTCGTAGCCGGTAATGTCAATGAAGTAGTCATCAACTGGACCTTAGGAAGCGAAATGCAGAACAATGTAAGGAAAAAAACTGAAAGCTATTCAAAACAACCCTTACAACAAATATGAGGAAGAAAGTCAACAAGAGGGGTTGTAGCTTAAGGCAGACATTCTGACGAACAGTTGGTGTACATCCCTAAACCTTAAGGTTGTTGCAAACTTTCACCATGGCGTTGCTGTAGAACAACCTAGGAGCAGAATAACTGGGACATTAGCAACAGTTGCAAGACGTAGATGGAGCCCAGATGGAGAAGGAGTGAACTAGCGTACCTGGCGAAGGCAGCCACATGTTAATGTACAGTAGCATCTACGTGTTCACATGCAGTAGCCAGAGCTGGGCAGTTGGCTGATGGAGCGCAGTAGCCTGGGCAATTGATATATGAAGCTTTATGGAATTTCAGTGTTCCTTGGAATAGCCGATAGGTTACTGGAAATTCAGTTTTGCTTTTCTTAAGCGTACCGCTAATAATTAAGTTATTTGGCAGCAGGTGAACGTTTACAACCAAATATTTGTATTGAAATTTTCATAAATATATAAAATGAATAGCAAATTTCGGGTGAACAGGACTCTGATTTTGTTTAAACAGAAACTATAAGATAGTGGACAACATTTAAAATGCATGCTGTTAAATATTTTGGTATAAATAATGAAAATGCAAAGGTTTAAATGATACTTTCATTTAACATATCATAATGTTATTATTGTAACCCCAATTGTTTATCTCTCTCTGATTTTAAAAACATCTAAAAATATCACATAATTTCTCAAACCTTAATCTCCAACCCTAACCCAAAACCCTTGTGTTTTAATTTAAGACAACTTCTATTTAGCTACCCATATGATTGTTTTATGAAAAAAAAAAATTTCCCACATAATATTTTACAATATAATTGTATTTGAGTGTTCGCTCTTGAATATGTACATATTCATTTGGCTATTACTTAGAAATTATAATGAAATAAATTTTATTTCAAATAATCCATTAATTGTAATATTTGTATCATAATGTTTGTTTAGTTTATATGTTTTTAATGAATTTTTCTACTACTACACAATAAACAAATATATATTCAATGAACTGTATTAGCATGATAAAAATTATAACAAAAGGTATTTTCATGTTTTATTATGTTGGGCAAATGTACAAGACAAAAGTTAAAAGAACACATAATTTTTGGATCTTTGCTAATTTATCTACTATTTGCGAAGGGTGCAAATAATCTACATATATGGAGTAATATTAATTTTATACAATCCTTTACATTATTCATATCATAAGTTAATAATTATAATGTGTAAGGCTAAAAATAAATGGTTTATTGGTTTGAAGATAATTAATTATATATGTGATGATTACATTGAATAAATTTCAATGTAATTGCTTCTTTGCTTGACCCATATGTCAAATTAGGATGATACGGCCACATTATAATAACAATCGTAATTTAATCGAGGAAGTTTCAGTTTTGAGTTTCAGGTTGATTTCAGATTAAGCAGATAGTATTTTTGGGTTTTTTTCATCGCGTTTAATACAAGTCAGCTTAAATTCTGACATAATTTTTTGCCATCAAATTTAGGTTAAATTATTACAGAGACTATTATGGATGTCAAACAAATAGAATTAAATATAATTATTTTTTTTTAACTTAAACCACAGAAAAATAGAATGAAAAATAAACTCTAATCCTTAATTCTAAGTCTTAATCCATAACTCTAACTAAACTTTATTCCTAAACTACACCTGAAACCGTAATCCTTAACCCTCACCATAACCCTATTAACATGAATGCCATACCGTATGAACCTTAATCTGATATCACTTAACCTGAATTTCAAATCTAATTCTTTTTGTATACCATATAACCAGTCCAAAATCATGTACGAACAATTGATTTGTCGCAACTCCTAAAAAGTAACGCAACTGTCTAATTTTTTTAACAATTTTTTTAAAAATTACACTTATCTCCCTCTAGTTTTAAAAACAAGTTTAAAAATCTTACAAGAACCCAAACCTTAACATTAACCTTAATCTCCAACACTAGACCCTAACCTTAACCCTAACCCCTAACTCTAAACGCTAAGCCTAATCCCTAGTCTCTAATTTAAGTCATGAATTGCATCAAATTTTATATTAGTTATCCAATTATTTAAGTTACTTAGTCTTTTTAAGTACATTGTTATTGGTGAATTTAGCCAAGTCCCGAGATAGATTTATTTCATTCAAATCCGATTAGTCTTGTAGACCATATAATACATCTAATCAACTTAGGAAAATTGATTGGTTACAATTCTTCAAAACACATTTCACCAAAAAAAGCAAGTAAAGTTTACATATACATCTTATTCTACCTGGAACCAATTTTATTTGAAAGATAATTGTATTTAGGTCAAATAATCCATTGATTGTAAAACTTTTATAATACTAATAATTTGTTATGAATTTTTCTTTGTTTACGCATTAAAAAAGATAAATTCATAGAAATTTAATAACATCATAAAAATTGTATTTTGAATTGATTATCACACCTACATAATATTGGCTTAGTTATGAAATTGGTTCTTGGTGAAAATGATATAAAAATAAAAATTTGTAATTTTAGATTAAGTTAACTTAAGTTAGAACGAATTGGCTTACTCATTTAGATTAAGTGAAAATGAATTGACTTAGTAAACTCATATAGTCATAACTTCATCACCCTTTTTTGAATGGAAAAAAAAAAGGAAAAAAATGATTATTGGTTTCAACATATTTAATTATATATATAATGAGTACATTTAAAAAATTTAATATCATTAAATATGATTATAATAATTAATTACACTTTATATTGACTATATATTCCAACTTATTATGATATTAGAATTATTATTATTATTATTATGATTACTGTAAAAAATAATAATAATAACAAATTGCCTAAACCATAAACCATAATTCGTAACCCTAACCCTAAACCCTAACCACAACCCTATTCCCTAAACCTTAACGTTAACCTTAATCCCTAATCTCTAACTTTAATTCCTAATCAATAACCCTAAACCCTAAACTTTAATCCTAGACCCTAAGAAAAACCCTATTCCCTAAATCATAGCTTGAATCTCATACCTACATAACCTTAATCTCATATACCACATCAACCTAATTATCATATCACAATAACCTTAATCTCATACCAGATAAACCTGAATCTCATACCAGTTAACCTAAATCTCATACCATTTAACCCGAATCTCATACCCTTAAATCTTAATATCATACCATTTAACCTCAATCCTATACCATAACCTGAATCTCATACCATTTAACTTCAATCTCA
The DNA here is from genome assembly GCA_005392925.1 of Aquilaria sinensis. NCBI lineage: Eukaryota > Viridiplantae > Streptophyta > Magnoliopsida > Malvales > Thymelaeaceae > Aquilaria > Aquilaria sinensis. Next base: position 12,627 of record SMDT01000834.1, read on the forward strand.
TACTAGTTAACTTAAATCCCATACCACTTAACCAGAATCCGATACCACAATAACCCCATTATCATACCCCAATAACCTTAATCTCATACTATATGAACCTCAATCTCGTACCAGATAAACTTGAATCTCATACTAATTCACCTGAATTTCATACCATTAAACCTTAATATCATACCATTTAACTTCAATCCTATACCATAACCTGAATCTCATACCATTTAACCTCAATCTCATACCAGTTAGCCTGAATTGCATACTACTTAACCTGAATCCTATACCATAACAACCTAATTATCATACCACAATAACCTTAATCTCATATCATATGAACCTCAATCTCATATCAGATAAAGCTGAATCTCATACCAGTAAACCTGAATCCCATACCATTAAACCTTAATATCATACTATTTAACCTCAATCCTATACTATAACCTGAATCTCATACCATTTAACCTCAATCTCATACCAGTTAACCTGAATCGCATACCACTTAACTTGAGTCTGATACCACAACAACCTTATTATCATACCGCAATAACCTTAATCTCATACCATATGAACCTCAATCTCATCCTAGATGAAATTGAATCTCATACCATTAAACGTTAATATCATACCATTTAACCTCAATCCTATACCATAACCTGAATCTCATACCATTTAACCTCAATCTCATACCAGTTAACCTGAATCGCATACCATAACAACCTAATTATCATACCACAATAACCTTAATCTCATACCATATGAACCTAAATCTCATACCAGATAAAACTGAATCTCATACCACTTAACCTTAATCTCATACCATTTAACTTGAATATCAAACTATTAAACCTTAATATCATACCATTTAACCTCAATTGTATACTATGACCCGAATCTCATACCATTTAACCTCAATTTCATACCAATTAACCTGAATCACATACCACTTAACCTGAATCCAATACCACAAAAATCTCATTATCATACCACAATACCCTTAATCTTATACCATATGAATCTAAATCTCATACCAGATGAACCTGAATCTCATACTACTTAACCTCAATCTCATACTATTAAACCTGAATCTCATACTATTAAACCTTAATATCATACCATTTTACCTCAATCGTATACTATGACCCGAATCTCATACCATTTAACCTTAATCTCATACCAGTTAACCTGAATCGCATATCACTTAACCTGAATCCAATACCACAATAACCTTAATCTCATACCATATGAATCTAAATCTCATACCAGATGAACCTGAATCTCATACCACTTAACCTGAATCTCATACCATTTAACCTGAATCTCTTACCATTAAACCTTAATATAGTACCATTTAACCTCAATCCTATACCAAAACCTGAATTTCATACCAGTTAACCTGAATTGCATACCACTTAACCTGAATCCTATACAACAACAACCTCATTATCATACAACAATAACCTTAATCTCATACTATATGAACCTAAATCTCATACCAGATGAACCTAAATCTCATACCACTTAACCTGAGTCTCATACTATTTAACTTGAATCTCATACCATTAAACCTTAATATCATATCATTTAACCTCAATCCTATACTATAACCTGAATCTCATACCATTTAACCTCAATCTCATACCATATTAACTTAATTCTCATATCATCTAAATTTTATATCACATAAACCTAAATCTAATACCATTTAACCTAAATCCGTTACCACATAACTTGATTATTATATTATTTAGCCTTAATTACATACCGCATAACCTGTAACCTATTGTTCAAGTTACAGTATGATTTTCTTATTTTGTATACTATTGTGCTATTTCTAAACTTGGGTCCTTAACTGATCAGAAGACAAAAGTTTGGGGATGAGCCATGAAAATGGGGGTATTGGTACAATTTCCCGTATTTTAGAACGACCCGTTAAAAAGCATTTAACGGGTTGGAAAGGAAAAGTACTCAGTCTTGTAGGTCATCTTACGCTCATATAAGCCACATTATCTTCTATTCTTATTTATGTAATGTATTTATTAAAGGTTCTTGATACGATTTCGGATAATCTATCCAAGCAGTTTATACATTTTTGGTGGTTTAGAACCCAAAATAGATGGGGTCTTCACTTGGGACAACAAAGTCTATTTCAACTTCATAAAGGTCTTGATGGTCTTGGGATCAAAGGACCTTAGGCTTTTTAACCAAATTCTGCTTCCAAAAACTTTTTAGAGAATCTTCACAACTAATAGTGATTCCTTCATCTATAAAGTTCTTTATGCAAAATATGGTAATTTACACTCAATATGGTCAGCCAAGAATAAAGGAAATGAAACTACAATATGGTAAAGCCTCTTATATGTAAGGGACTTACCTTAAGATCATTTCTAGTGGCATGTAAGGAATGGCAAGTCAATTAGGGTTTGAGAGGATGCTTGGATTCCCAAAATGTCTTCAACTCACTTATGTTCCCTTTCAATAACAGTCATTCAGGATCCTAACTTAAGAGTTTTTTATATTGTTAATTTTGAAAAGGGTGAATAGAAAGTTTCCATGCTTAACAATTTATTTCCACCGCAGATTATTGGGCTTATTCTCCAAATACCTCATCCTATTGATATGGATGCTCTTGATTCAATTTCTTGGCTCAGAACCACATTTGGATCCTTTTCTATAAAACAAGGTTACCCATTGGAGATCTGCAAGAAATCTGCTGCTTTGCTCTTGCCTGCAGCAAATTCTTTATCGAATGCCTAGCATCTAGACTTCTTGACCATTCCCAAATCTATTTTAGCTTCACACAACCTACATAAATTTAAATCCTTTTTGTGAAAAATGTTTATCTTAAACACTTTTTACACTAAAGACTCTAGCTATTCATGGCAGTCTGATAGATCTTATTTACCCTAGATGTTGTTCTATTCTAGAAACACTTTTCCACCTATTTTGGGGCTGTCTAGGATCACGAGATCTGTGGAGTAATTTTTGCACCACCCTTCATTCTTTAGCTTCCGATTTGCCTTTAGAATCATGGCTTGCAAATCTTTTATCCCAATAAAGGCACTTCTTGACAGACTAGTTTTGGTATCTTGTTGCTATTCTTTGGATTATTTGGATTGACCGAAGTGAATGTGTTTTTTAGAATGCTTCTTTCCATGTGCCATCTCTGATTGCTTGACGGGATGATTTGTTCCTTCATCTGTCATTAGCCGCTGATTATTAGAAGCGCTTCTTTCATTTCTTGTGTAGCCCTCGTTCTTCCCTTTATTGTATTTGGGGATGTTCCCAAAATAAGGCATTGACAATTAGACCAAATATTTTTATTACAGATGGCACGTGGCGAAGTTCTACTATTCAAGGTGCAGCTGCTTGGGTATGGTTGGGTTTCGATACTACTCCTCAACATACGAAAGATTATATTTTTCTTCGGTGTGAATCTGCTTTGGAAGCTGGACTTTGGGCTATATATGAAGCTCTAGTTTTTGCCTCCTCTCAACATATCTCATTAGCAATGATCTTCATAGATTGGTCACATGCTCTCCAAGTGTTGTTCAGCTCTATTATGATCAATTCTATTGCTATGTTGCTGCAATAAACAGTTTTCCTAATGGAAGCTATGGATCAATGCTCTATGATAGTGGTTCCAATATTCGCATTACTCTTGCTCATAATATTGTTGTTTCTATGTTCCCTTAATTGTTACTTTTATTATATTTCTAATTACCAAAAAAGAAAACAATAATATTGGCCTACTTAGTCCATCCTCTACATTAACGGTAGATTGGCACAAGAAAAATTTGAGTGCCTTATTTGATCCAACACTAACATTAGTAGCAAATTTGGTATTTATGCCTAAATACATAACATTCATTACAAAACCGACGAAGACGAAGTCCCAGAAAATCAAATCAGAACAACATTTGAGCAGACTCGATTGAAATTCTCGATTCGACGAAATGGATGATGAGTTATTGGAGCTGCAGAGACAATTTGAGTTCGCTCAACAGGCGAAATCGAGCGTCCTATTATTGGAGCGTAACGTAGTCGAATTAGTCCAGAAGCTTCAGGAGCTTCACATAATCGATTTCGAGCTTCTCCACACCGTCTCCGGCAAAGAATACATCACTCCGGTAGGATATTGCTCCCTATATTTCGTGTTTGAATCCATTGAAATAGGACTGCAGTTGGCTTCGTTGTGTTCGCGTACTTGGTGACGTAAATTCAGTTACTAGACATGAAATGAAATCCGTGTCTGTGCGCCTCCTGTTACTAGAAAATGTTTTCTGTGATCAGTTCTTTTTCTGGATGTTTGCATGTGATGCTTTGGCATTACAGGAGCATTTGAGGAGTGAAATACTAGCGCTGATTACCAAACTTCGCCGGGTTTCTTTGATTGATCTTGCGGATACTATCGGGGTTGATCTCTACCATGTTGAGAGGCAAGCTCAGCAGGTGGTTTTACAGGAACCGGGGCTTTCGATGATTCAAGGTGAAGTGATATCAGAGTCTTATTGGGATTCTGTTGCTGAAGAAATCAATGAGAGACTCCAGGAGAGCAGTCAAATTGCTCTCTCGGAGCTTGCTGCTCAGTTGCAAGTCGGCTCTGAGTTGGTGGCATCTTTCTTAGAGCCTCGCCTTGGGGGCATGGTAAATTCTTCTTTCTTGTGCATTAGGGAGAGGTTGCAGCGTGATGGCATCATTATGTTCTCTAATTTTTGGGTTCAATAGGTGAAAGGTAGGCTTGAAGGTGGGCAGTTGTACACCCCTGCTTATGTAGCTCGTGTTACTGCCATGGTTCGTGGTGCAGCAAGAGGTATCACAATTCCTACAAATTTATCAGCCGTTTGGAGCACTTTACAGCATTTGCTGAAAGAAATGGAAGGGGCCAGTGGAGTGGCCGTTGATGGCTCCTTCTTGCAATCTCTTTTCAATGGGCTGTTGAAAGAAGGTGATTTTCTTGGAACACTTCGTGCAGGACTCCATTGGACCCCACTTGTAAGTAACGCGATACTTCAACCCATGTTGTCTGCAGATCTGTAATCCATGCTAGTCCCCCTTCTCAAGCCCCTTGAAAAAAAATCTTTAGTGGAAAAAAAAAACTGATGACTGAGTCAAACTTTGTTGCAGATCTTTTCTGCAGCTCAGAAGGAATGTGTAGAGTCTTTCTTTTCACAGGTTCAAAGCCTTATCCTTTAGTTTTTATGATTTTATGAAAGCTACTCATTTCCTTTCTGTCACTGGTGTTTAATGCTCATACAAGTGTTTACAAACATGAATTTCAATGCTAAGTTGAAGGTTTATGTTTGATACTTCTATTGAAAAAGTGATTATTGTCCCCGGTGTGATATTCTACTGTAACTTGTAGAGAATTTTTAATGTTTTGGTTTTGTTTGCTTATGTTTTTCTGTTGCTAAATGAGGAGCACTACATTCATCAACTTAGTCTGTGTTTGAATATTAGCTAATTGTACTATTGTCACATCTTGGAGGCAAAGAAACCTTTTTCCATGTGACAGCTATGACAACAAGTCAACAACATCATGAACTGTTAAATATGGTAGTCTTACATCAAACATGATAAATTATGAAGGTAGATTTGTCCTGTATTTTTCCTATGGCTGACTTTGCAAGTTATCTCCCTTCTTATTATATAAAGGTCACAAGGGTCTTGTAGTATATTCACCCCTCTAAACTAGTCCAAAGGGTGACTGCTGGGTGCGTTTATCAGAAGCAAGGCCACTCTAAGGTTTCTATTATAGTTATTGGTTGCCAGAGGCTAAGCTGAGCCCTCAATGACACAATGGGTTTTTTCATATTTGTTCATGGCTAGTTACAGAAGCTTGAACCCAGGCCTCCAGGCCCAGCCGCCAGACAGGAAACTCAGACCCTGCTTCTTAACAACTTGTCCCCTGTGATGGACACTCTTGGCTTCAAGGATACATAGATGCTGATTGGGCTTCAGGGATATATAGATGCTGATTGTGCATGCTCTTAGGATCGATCTCTACAATCATCTGTTATGTTACATTGGAGGGAACATGGAGTCATGGAAGAGTAAGAAGCAGTGGCCTATTCTGCATGTCAATTGTTATTGATTGGAAGGACGTCATTAAAGTATAAAGCCTTGGGTAACCCCATAATTTAACCATGTGGGATGTTTCCACTTAACATGCCCCCTCATGTGCAAGCTGGCGGCCCTGTTACATGGGCTATTGCAACAGTTGGGGCAGTGAAAAACCTTGAGCTCTGATACAATATTAAAGCGTCAAACTGAAAACCAATTGTCAATGAATGAAGGGGCCTCATGATAGATATAAAGCCTTGGGTAACACATTGATTTATCCTGGTGCTCTTTTTCCACTTAACCTGAACATCCTGGAGTTGTGAAGCTAGATCTTATTAAAGATTAGCCATTTCATTGATTAGTTGAGTTGGTTCATTGATTATTCAAACCACAACTGTTCTCTGTGTGCTTGCTTTTATGGAAATTGTTTAAGCAATGAGCTGTAACCTTGTTTCTGTGTCATTTTGGGATTGTCTTAACTGTATTGAAAGCTTTATAGATGTTAAGTGCTTCAAAATTTTGTGCTCTTCTCTGCCAAAAGTAAGATGCTTAACATATCATTAGGTATAATCAAATAATGACAAAGAATTTATTTCAGCTTTTTTTAGTTAAGTCTGACTTAAATTTATTTATATTAATATTTGCTAATTTTTTTTTATAAAAATTATATTTAAAAACTATAAGTCTTGTTGTTCTAAATATAAAATTTTTAAGTTTTTAGCAAATATTAATATAAATAAAAAAAAAAATTTAAGTCAAACTTAAGTAAAAAAAACTGAAATGGTGCAAAGAACTTGGGACGGAAGGAGTATTTGACTGTGAGAACAACCTCTCCCCAATAGGATTGAGAAACATTCCCATGAAAGACAAAAGCCAGGGTGCTGTTGAGTAAATGCTCATTTTTCCTTTTGGCTACCCCATTTTGTCTGGTGTTGACACATGGTGAGTCATGGATAATGCCCTGTGATTGAAAAAATAATGAAAAAAACTGGTTGAAATGATGAAAAAAACTGGTTGAAATAATCTCTGGCATTGTCTGTCCCAAATCCTTTTATTTTAACGCCAAATTGGTTCTGAATCATAGAGTGAAAACTGGGTATAAATTTGCTAACATCAGATTTTGTTTAAGAAGGAAGATCCATGTAACCTGAGTGCAATCATCAATTAAAGAACCAAGTGAACAAGCCCCAGAAACATTAGGTATGGTGGAAGTACCCTGTATGTCTCTAAGAATTAGATCAAAAGGATGAAAACTTCTATTGCTAATAGGAAAAGACACACAAGTATGTTTTGCCAACTCACAAATATCACAATGAAATTCTGAAATATCTAATCCTTGAAACAAGTCGGGAAACATGATATTTAAAACTCTACAACGTCGATAACCTAGACGCAGGTGATACAGCCAGATGATATCTATATTTGGGGAGCTTAGAAAAGACAAGGACAATTTGCTTCTAACTTCCTGAGATGATTTGACGTGGTAAAGGCCATTCCTTTTCTTAGCAAGTCAAATCCTCATTCCTGAGCCTTGTTCTTGAAAAATGCAATACGAAGGGAAAAACTAGCATAACATTTAAGATTATAGGTAAGCTTTTGTATTGAAACAAGGCTGGCTGACAGTTTTAGTACATGGAGAACATCTTTAAGGATAATGGCAGAAGTGATATGTATATCTCCAAAGCAAGCATCATAACTAAAGAGCCGTTGGCTGCTTTAATTTTTCTATTACATGGACATGGTGTATAGGTGTGGAAGAGTTGAGATGTTGGTCTCATATAGTCTGTAGCACCTGAGTATTATCCAAGAATTGCTATGAACTTTGCCCGAGGCATTCATGCGAAGAGGAAACAAAGGCTTACCTGAAGAGTTAGTGAGCAAGCTCCAGGAGGCTTCACAAGGGACCCCAAAAAGCTTCTTAGCTTCTTGATTTCTTCTCTGTTGAATTCCCTAGTTACATAATTATCCTCAGTTTTGGGTTGATCTGCCATGTGTTCTTGGGGCTTCTGCTGCCCCTAGGGTTTGTCCATTCTCTGTGTGGTGGCTTACCATTCAGCTTCTAACACTTCTCCTTTGTGTGCCTGGTTTCTTGCAATAGGTGTGCCAGAGGTTGTCCGTGTTCTCTTTCCACTGATTTTCTCTTCCTGTATTTTTTGGGCAGATCATCCTTTCCTTTCTCCTGATGATTTGTTTTTGCTACTAGGGCTGAACCATCTACAGCCTGTGATTCAAGCATAACACTCCTTCGGCTTTCTTCTGCTTGAATCAATGAAATTGTCTCCTTTGGAGATGGTGTGTCCCTTTTTCCAAGGATTTGACCCTAATCTGATCAAATTCAGGCTTCAATCCAGCCAAAAAATCATAAACATGATCTTTTTCAATGAAGTTCTTCAAGATGGCAGCATCCTCAGAGCATTTCATCTCCAAGATTCTGTAATGATCAAGTTTTGCCACAAATTTTGCAGCAGATTTGCATATTTAGTGATAGATCTATCTCCTTGTTCAGTGGCTGCAGTTTTGATCTTGATCTCATAAACTTGAGCGGCATCATGAGCCTCTGAATATGTGCGACAAATGAAGTCCCAAATCTCCTTTGCTGTAGCCAAAAACATGCATGTGTCACTAACCATGGAATCCATGGAATCACTTAACCAGGACATTATCATGGAATCTTCCTCATCCCATGCTTCAAATGTAGGGTAATCCATTGCTGGTCCTGTTCCAAGAAGGTTGCTAGGTCGTATTTTACCCTTGAGGTATGTACAAAGAAATTGAGACCATTTGAGCTAGTTTTTTTATTGAACCTATAGAAAGCCCGAACATTCTGCAACTCTTAATTTTTTGAATAGGGTTGGATTCTTCATAAGTGATTTCTCAAGCCAAAAAAAGGAACCAGGAGGGGCTGGATTTCCCAAGCAAAAAAAGTAACCGAGAGAAGGCACAAATATGCAGCAATTGAGGCTGCTTAAAAGAGGAGAAATCCCGGGAAAAATCCTTGGGCTCTGATATCATCTGAGAAAAGACATGAGAGGGAAAGACTGGTTCTGAATTTCTCCTTACTGAGGAATCAACCTTTTACAGAGATAAATAGCGGAATACAAGGGAAAAATAGGAAACCACATCACTCCTAGAATTGGAAACTATCTAGTCAGATCCCTCAATTGAGAGATTTTACACCAATCTTCCTAACTATTTTCAACCCATATTTACGGCACTCCACACCTTGAGAACTTTAACCCAAGTAGTATGAATCGGCTACAGAAATCTAATGCCTTCATGCCCCTTGTCATGTTAGAAATTAGTACGCTTCATTGAAAGAAATTAGTAGGAAGGATGCACAACTATAACAGATCATTGGGGATTTATCTCAACTGGTAAAAGTGTGTTCACCCTGGAAATTACTTCAGACTGTTCATTTGCATTCTCTTGTCTGAATGGGAGAGTGTTTTGAAATTGCTGCTGTTTCTTTCAACTCATAGTTACTCTGTGTGCTGCAGAATTCTTTTATCAGCTATGAAACCCTGAATAAGCTTGGAATTCCCCAGCCTGTTCAGTATCTGCAGGTAATGTTTGACTCTGAGTGCTGTTGCCCAGTCTCGTATGAGATGCTTTCACTAAGATGACATTTTGTTCAATCATTTAACTAAAATTTATTCTGAACTCCCATTTAGTCCAGGTATCCTGAAGGCATTTTGTTGGAGACTGCATTTGTTCATCCATCAAAGATTGAGATGTTGGATGCTGCTATTGAGGATGCCATTGACCGTGGTAGCTGGTAAGTGTTAATGCCTTTGAACAGGAGTTTTCCTTTTACCTTTTTCTCTTTGCCCTTGAAAAGGAGCTTACTGGATCATCCAGCATGTATTTGTTTCCTTGAACGAAATATGTCATATTGTTCTGGTTAAGTTTTCTAAACTCTGGGATGACTCTGAATTGATGAACTGATGCTCGCCTAAAATTTTTGCTATCAAGCTTACGACTATTGGAAATCTTGACAGATAAATGCACGTGATGAAAATTTTATTTCTTTCAATCCTGATAAGCTAGAAATAGTGTGTAATAGTATATACTTGTTTAAACCCATTCAAGGTTTTTGTGCACTGTATGTGTATAATTGGGGAAATGAAAATGTGAAACTTGTGCACAAAGTTACAGAATTCGTCTGATCCTGTGCAAACTATGCACTAATATGGGTGAACCTAAAACATTCCTTTTTGCAACTTTATTCACTTCAACTTGCGTATCAGTTCTGTAAAAGTGGCGAACCAAATTTGTAAACAAGTCGAACTAGTTTTTTTGTTACATAAACAAGAGTTGAACTAGTTTCTTGTTTGTTCTTTGACGATTGTGGCATGCCATTTGTCCATATTTCGAGAAAAAGTATTTTTTGACCTTGGACAGCTGGGGCATGCTTGGTTACAAGGATGCAGATTTGATGAGGCTCTTCAAATTTTTAGGGGATCAAGCCTGAAAATGAATTTTGTGATGTTGAAGGTGATGCAAAAATGGCCAAGTATCCCCTTTTTAATTTGAAGAATAGGATGACTTGGTTTGGGCCTACCTGGACTAAAAATGGTGCAACTACCCATAGTTAGGCTTTTAAATGAAGACAAAACAATTGGGTCAACAGGAATTAGCATAACTAGGTTTGTCTTTAATTGTTTATTGAATGCAGTAATTAATTTATTATAAATTTATATTAAATAATTAAAAGAACATATGTTGGATTATCCATGTTTTAAGGCAAAACTATAGTTTTTATGTTAAAAAATTGACTTATTGGAGAAAAGTATCAAAGTACCGGATGTAAAAAGTTACACTACCCCAGGAATCTGATTTCCTTCAAGGATTACAGCACCCCATGTATCTGATTCTCGCCAACATGACAAACAGCATGCCATACATTGCGTCTGGTAACCACGTTCTGCTGTTCCACTTGCCTGCTGATTCAGCCTTGGATTCCTGAACTGTTTTTATTCATGCTTTTCCTCTATGTATTTGGAGTATCATTTGAACTGTTATGGAATGATCAGCTATTTTTCTCAGTATGATTTATTGCAAGATGATTATGAAGGTCTGATAAGCATTTATTGCAGGATTGACTCTCTTTCTTTGTTACCGGCATCCTTTGGTTCTCATGATGCAACCAAGATTGTTTCACTTTGTCCCTCTCTTCAGGCAGCCCTTAAGGTGACAATTCGATTGTGTTAAGTACATGGATTTCTTACATCATTTTATTATTCCCATTCTCCTGGCTCTGTCTGTTAATATTTTCCTTTTCTTTTTTCAGGCTAATAAAGTAATTATGCTAGGTGGTTCCTATATATTTAGCAATGGCTTTGTGAAGGTGAGGGTGCTGGATGAATGATGACTAGTTCTGAGTTTTAAGTGATTTTTCTTGCTGCATTGAGGGACAACTTTGCTCCATTTGACCTCCTTCCCTGAAATCTTGATAGCTAGTGGTTTATGGTTCCTTTTTTCAACTTTTCTCATTTACCACTTGCAGCATAGTTGGTTGGATGACTTGTGTGTTTGTTATCGCGAATCATTTTCTCTTCCTTGTGTTCATATGTCTTTTTTCTGTTCATGATTCAATAGTGCAATATGCTAGTTATTCAGTAAGGCCCCTATTTGCTGTTCATACAATGAATTTCACTTTTAAAGGGATTCTGCTTTCCGGTTCGATACCCCACATAAAGTTACATGCTTGCATTGTGGTGAAAGTCTGGTTTCTGCAACTGCATATTTCCTTTCTGTTTGAGGATTTTACTTTGGTGAATTTTTTTATCTACCTGTGTTTATGTGTATTTTTATACCTATATGAAAAGGAGAGCAGATTGCATTGATATTTGTTTCACCTCTTTTCGTACTATGCCCCTTTATTTATTTATTTATTTATTTGTTATTTTTGGTTTAGGATGTCTGCAATCAGTTGGAAAAGGAGGCGGAGACCTTCATATCAGATTCTTCTAGCATCCTAATGAGTGATGTTAAGGATCCTAAATCTGGATTTGACTCAAATAGGTTCACTGAGACATCTGAAACTAGCAGTGAGAGTGGTTACAGCAAACGTGGTACAGATAAAGGATCGAAAAAGAAAAGGGGAAAAGCTTCTGGGACCAAAGTGGTGACAGGTGGAGATGATTCTGAAACTGAGGATTTTGTCCCCATGAAAGCAAAGAAAAAAGAGAAAAAGGGAAAGGATACATCTTCTCTGTCAAGAACAAGATCCAGGAAGGAACTGGAAGAGGAAAATGTCCCTTCAGTAGAATGGATGGTGGAAAAGCTTACTGTTCTTTTTCGTGATTTTGAAGAGCAAGGTTTTCTCAACTGTAGAACTTGAGTATAAAGAATTGATTTAAGGTCTTTTGTCACAAATGAATTGGTATTATTGTGGCAGGTGTCGAGGATCCCCACACAATTTCTAGACTTTTGGTAAACCATATGAGGCCTTCGCTAATTAATTATGTAAAAGAAAGGAGAAAGGCACTGTTTACAGAAAATGCTGAAAAGATGAAATCTGTGCTGGACAATTTGCAAAAGAAACTAGATGAGGTTGGCATGTTCATGCTTTCGGTTCCATTGCCTTTTGATATAATAGAATGTGGATGTATTTATTTCTTGTAGAGTTTGTCATTTTATAGGTTTTTCCTGTATACTAAATGCTTCTATTTTCTTTCTTCCTGTTTGGTAGTCCTTTTTAAATATGCAGCTTTATGAAAAAGCAGTGGATATGTTTGAAGATGACCAATCTACTTCTGTAAGTTCCATATGTCTTGATTTCCAAGCTGGTTACTTTGCGGGGTCCAAATGTGTCAAGAGAAACTTATTATATTCTACAGGCTGTTCTGCACAGGCATTTGTTGAGAACAAAGGGTGCTTATTTAGCAGATATGCTCTTTCGTGACTTGGTAATTTTCTGCATCACTCGTTTGTGTTGATTGTAATTCTGCTGAACCATCTGAACCCTGTTTTGTAAAATGGATTTGTTCTTTGTAGGCTACTTACAACAGATTGAAAAATGGATTTGAAGTTGGAGAACCTGAAAAGTCTGAAAGCGTTTCTCTCAGTCCTGCTGAACGGAATGCTATTGTATGAATGTTTGATGTACCAATTGATGATGATTTTGATTCGAGATTCATACATATTCACCCTCCAGTTTTGATATGCTGTACTGTTATTTTCAGGGAAAGAGTTTTCCTGGATCTCTGTCAAAGAAGGGTGTTTCAGTGGTCGAAGCATTGGAGGGGAAGGTGAGTTCTTATGTTTAAGGATGTTGGATGTTCATTTTGGATGAAAAATGTATTGTCAAGTTCATGGTTCAAAATCTTTGGTGATGTCTTCAGGGGGAAGCATTGGCATGTTTTCAATTTGAAGTTAATCTATTATAACCTACTTCTTGATATAAGAGTTTCGTTTTGAACATAAATTTTGGGTGCTTTTAGATTTAGATTTAGGCTAAATTTTTTTTATGATTTCCTTTGTAATGAAACATTATAGTATTTTCCAAAATAAATTTTACCATGCTTTTGGGTAGGTACTTATATGATAATTCCCATTGCATTTTTAAGCATCTGTTCATGGTTCAAAATCTTTGGTGATGTCTTTGGGGGGAAACATTGGCATGTTTTCATTTTGAAGTTAATCTATTAACCTACTTGATATAAGAGTTTCGCTTTGAGCATAAATTTTGGGTGCTTTTAGATTTAGATTTAGACTAAAGCTTTTCTTATGATTTACTTTATAATGAAACATTATATTATTTTCCAAACTAAATTGTACCTTTCTTTTGGGGCAGGTACCTTTATGATAATTCCCGTTGCATTTTTAAGCATCTATCTGTTGGGTCATCTTTGTTATTGTGCCTGTTTGCTTAATATTTTAGAAATAGTTTGGGGATGAAATAAGTCTCGCAAGGTTTATTTCTGAGTTAGGGGCTTTTAACTTGTTCCCCTCTGTATTTATTGAAGTTTGCAGCTACTTTATTTTTCCATCTTTGCCAGCTGGTTATTGCTGGTCTTGTTGAGACTAATTCTGTTTACTTTGATATGTCATCAACAGCGGGTGGAAACCTTCATATCTGCATTTAGAGAGATGGCTGAAGAAAGGTAAATGAATAGCTGCAGCTTTTGTTTTTCTTTCATTTTTCCCTTTGTAATCTGCTTGTTCCCATGACAATCACTTATGCATGGATCACATTTTTGGGTTCAAATCTTGCAGTGGGCTGGTCTTGAAGAAACTTGACAAGAAATTGGAGAGAAGTCTTCTATATTCATATCGTAAGGTAACTGCTTTCAAGTTTCAACATCTAACTTCCATGAATATTTCCATCCTTTGAGTATTAACTCCTAACTTTCTCCAATGTTTCCATCCTTAGAGTTTAGCCTGGCTATCCAGTTGATCTTATACATACACTTGTGGCCCTTCGTTTATTTTGGTGATTTGCAGCTTGCATGAATTTGTTAACACACACATCATTTCTCTGATTCTATCTTGTGTGGGATTTAAACTCCCCCTTACATCCAAGCCCCTAGCCAGCTTGCATGCGAAACTGATACCAGAATCAGACCAAAAGCAAACCTGAACCAGGCAACAAATAAAAGAACTGAGGCAAGTTAGGGAAGCGAAACCTGAGCTCTGATACCATATTAATGTATCCAACTTAAAATCAATTGGCGATAAGTGGAGGGGCTTTACCACAATATAAAGCCATAAGTAACTCTTTTATTAAGCCATGTGGGACTTAACAGTTTCAGCTTTTCTCATGTGATTGGTAAGCAGTATTTTTTTTTTAGAGACCCTCAGTTATCATTTCACCAACCAAGCCAAGCCAAGTGGTACTTGCAAGATTGAGTTTGCCCCGGCAAAATACAAATACCAAATCAGGAGAAACTTGCAAAATTATTAAAACAAAAAGAAACTAACTAAAGAAAGTGCTACCAACAATTAGCTAACTGAGCCTGCCACCACAGAGCTTGATGCAATTTTTTCTCTTCATGGTTTACTTTTTCAACTCCATGCATTGCTTAAAACTGGATTTTTGCAAGATTTGTTCTGCATTCTATAATGTTGTGTTAAATGCAGGATTTGCGGTCTCAAGTTTCTGCGGAAACTGATCCAGTTGCTCTTCTGCCAAAAGTTGTTTGTCTTCTCTATCTACAGGTTGTTTATTTATCTTATGTTACAGGTTATTTTTAGTGATTCCTAGATTCTTGGTGCACTGATTCTTTTCCCAGTTTAAAGACAATGCTATTTTTCCTAGGTTTATAATAAAGCTCTCCAAGCTCCTGGAAGAGCCATCTCTGTCGCTGTAACTAGATTGAAGGTATTGGTGTGTGTGCTATAGTTAAATTCCGTGGATTTTTCTCCTTGAAAATTATACTCAATACAACTTCTTATGATGATAAGTGGTTCTTAATGGCTGCCGAGATAAATTGGTCACGGATGCTCATATCCGTGATGTTGTCGATCAATGGTTTTCATTTGTTGCTGCATCAAGAGAAAGAAATCTGAGTGCTGCTTCATTGAAAAATTACCTTATCATCTCTGCTCTATGTGAATATAACAGTTCTGTAAACAAATATCGTGACTCTCTAATCTCACAGCGTAAGCGCTACTTTACATATCCTTGTGTGATTATAGAGAAAGCAGCATAGAACTTCAAAATTTTTAGGACGTTGAGTATAGATAGCTGTCTGAATGCATAAGATTGCTAGTCTTCCTGCACTCAATTCACATTTATGCATTTCTTTCATGCCAATTTTTATATTTCCGCTGTTGATGCTCTAATATATTCACCAAGTGCTTTGGAGTTGTTTTTTCTGGATTTGTTTTGTATGGTGTCACTGTCACTTGTTTACCGAGCATATGATTGAACAATTTTTAGGACAAACTGGATGATTCTGCTTACAAGGTATTGGTGGATTACCAAACTGCAACAGTGACATTTCTGGCATTGATGTCAGCCAAAACTGGTGATGTAAGTTAATAATCTCAGGGAATATCCACTATATACACTGTTGGAAAGTAGGCTTTTTTTTTTTCCTTATAATTGGTACATTTTCGGATGTCCATGCATTTGGTTAACTCTAGCAGTAGGCACAAAACACCTCAACGCAAGTTCTTCTTATTATTATTTTTTAAGTGCCCTCGGATTCACATTTTGTATGACTAGAAAATAAGCAAGAACCACACGTATATTCCAGGCCAGGGGCCTGCATATAAACTGGCAAAGCCTGGACTGAGAGGAACAGAAAATAAACCTAGCATCTGACTACTGGCAATAACCTACTCCAATATTCTTGGTTTATTTTTTTTTTTTTTCAGGAGCACGACTGTTCGTCTGATAGAGTTTTGAGCAAAAGGGAACTACTGGAGAGCCAAATTCCTGCATTGAAGAGTCTGGTTCTGGACGTATCGAAGTCTCAAAATTAGAGGAAGTACTATATGGTAACAAGAAACTGGAAGAGAGACCAAAAGCTGCACTTCTGGTGTGGATCGGAAAGTCTAACCCAGAGCCGGAATAAGTCTAGCATTTTATACTGAATTGCAGGTTGGATATGCCCAATTGTACTACAAGCTCTTCCCTTCCTACTTTTTTTTTTCGGAAAGTATGCATTGTTGCTTCAGTAAGAATCAGTCAAAGAGCCTCTAATAAGCGGGATGGGAAAGGGTGACTCCATTCCACTTGGCTAGACAGACCCTTTAACAAACTTACAAGAGTATTGGGCAATTGAATTTCCTGATCTAGGGACATGAATAAAACTACAAGAAGTGAACATTACAGGTAAAGCCATAATATCATCAATAACACCACAAAACACATACATTGCAGGCTTGTAGCTGCCACTTGAGAATCCAATTGAATAATGGTATTGTCCCAACCTCTTGCATGGGTTTCCAGGAGGCATCTGAGCCTCTCCATATGTTCAAAGTCTCCAAGTATGTGATGTCATTAAAGTAAGGTACGACATGAGAAACAGCAAGCAACACTGTTAAGGATGAGTCACGGCATGCAATTCCTGGTCCAGCTGAACCAAACGAAGCAAAAAGGCATGCATCTACATTGATGATGATAAGAGTTTAGCGGTGGTGAAGACCAACGAACCAAGCTATGTTGCTGAGGAGGTGCATTGACAGAAGTTATGCGAGAACCTTCATTGTGCAGTAATGTTTGATTATGCGAATACAGTGAAACAGTAGCTGCCAAAAGTACAATTGCTTTTGTTCCGCCAAACATGCCAACCGATAAAGAGGAAGCAATGGCAGTCAGCCTCCATGAGAGCACCTTGTGCAATCCGGAGAATATCCAATATATGTGGTTTGTCAATCCGTAAGTCTTGTAGGCCGAAAGTTCATAGCAACTTTTGCGTGACTGGACAAAAAAATAATGTATATTCAATAGATTCATTAGCAGTGCTACATACAGTCCAATGCTCAATGTCAGGTGTGGAGGTTGTAAACAATGAGAACATAGATGCATGAGACACCTAGCGATCATACCAAACACTAATCGAATGGCTGTCACCTACTCGCCATAATCCACCAGCCCTAAGGAGAGAGGATCCTTCCACCATCACTTTCCAGATATGAGATGAGCCCAGAACATCCATACCATATAGCAACGACATAATGGGATAATATCGACCCTTCATGAGACACCAGGGAATCAGAATTCTGCAAAAGATGCCAGCATTGTTTTGTGAGTGCATCTAATCGAGGGTAGCTTTCAGCTCATGTGCTGTAAAAGGTCAAAGGAGTATCTCATTCATTTCTATAATAACCTTCGGGGTTACCTGTGAAAGCACTATATCCAAGCCTGACGTCCCTTCTGAAGAAAAAAGATCTTTTATATAAACTCAAAATATGGTTGCGCAAATCATCCGCTTGAGAAAGATAACAACCAGAATTCTCATATAGACTCAAAATCAAGTATTTCGATCCCCACATTGAAGCTACAAGGATTTTGAGCGCTGTCTCTAAAAAGTTTCTTCTTGATCCACAAGCCCATTTAATCTATTTCGTATCTTTCACTATATGTCGTTAGGAACCAAATTACCAGAGTGCAAACAGGACTCTACTGTTCGCTCCAGTTCTCAAATCTGATGAGGAAGGGAACAGAATTTAAGGTCATGCCAAGAAGAAAGTCTAAGTTCGCATAATGACTGTTTTTGTTGCCAGATGAAACCAGCCAACCTTATTACCATCAGAAGAGAGCCATACATTGTGCACTATCTGCTTGCAGTCGGGATCTAAAACCCATATGTTCTTGAATCTCCAAGGGTGAGTACCACCATATCGAGTTGGTGAAACATGCAGAGAGATATGAATCACGCAGTGATCAGAACGAGGAAAAAGCACATTCTTGGCATGAGCTTCAGGGAAGAGAGTCATCCAGGAGGAAGTAGCCAAACCCTATCTAGAAGAGCACAAACAAGAGTGTTGCCAAAACAATTCCTCTGCCATGTAAATTTTGGACCAGTATAACCAAGATCATAGAGGCTACAATCATCGATAACCGTTCAAAAAGCTTCCAACTGAGAGAAAGAACGTGGGGGACCACCATCCTTTTCAGAGAGATCAAAGATCTCATTAAAATCACTGTATACGGGCCATGGCTCATCCAAAGCCACTGAGAGTGTACGAAGAAGAGACCAAGTTTCCTGGCGAGAAGATCGATCGGGATCCCCATAAAAGCCAGTAAATCGCCATGGAGAAGATGAACCACTAAGACAAACTTGAACATCAAAATGGAAAGTTGATATCGAAAGTAGATCAACAGTTGTCTCAGTATCCTATAACAAAGCCAAACCTTTGCCACGACCAGCCACATAATCCATACTCCATAGCCAAACAAGATGGAAATTTCAGTTGTGTACAAATAAAATCCATTTCATATACATACTTGTGCATTTCAATGAGAAATAACATCTTAGGGGCTAATCTCCTTACGAGATTCTGAAAAATATGAATTGTCAAGGATGCCTTTAATCCCTGACAATTCAACGATATACAACTCATTGGTGATGGTGGGGCTGGTCATTGCCTACCTCTGTCGGACATGAAGGACGAATTTTCTTGGATAGTGAAGCACCATCATTGACAAGTTCAGGATTCCGTTGCTTTAGGCCTAAATGATCCACAAAGGTGTATGAAGCAGAAACAGATAGGAAGGAGGGGGAACATCCAAAATGTGCACCCAGAAGGGGTATTTGGAAAAATCTGCCTCAGAAAGATATGTCGATGACTGGTATGTAGCAGTGAAAACGAGCAGATGATCCTCAAAATTCCATGGCCCTTCAAGAAGCGCTCGATTCTGCCCTGCTTCAGTCTTGAATCAAAATTAAAACAAATTTTGAACTGTATCTAGACTTGCAGGAGTGACTTCAAAGTGAAACTAATTTCTCCATGCCAATTGCATCGTGGATTCGAGGACTTCAGGCATGATTGGGCGTGAACCCAACAACTTTGCAAGCAAGGAATTAGCAACTTGCATCCATATGGACTCCCTCAATTTCATCAGATTTGAGGGCCATTCCCTGTACTTGTGATAGAAGATCTTCCATGTGGTGAAGAAAATCAATGTGATCAGTGAAGAAAACGTAAATATGGAGAAAAAAAAATCCTAGTAGAGCTAGGAAGCGTTAGCCTAACCGCCAGAGATTGAGTATGCCAAGTTCCTTTCCCTTCCTACTTTACTATTAAAAATGCCTTTGAGACTTGACGAAGCATACTTAGACTGTGAGTATCATCAACATCTTAGAACGTTGGGGAATGAATTATCTACGTTATGAAAAATAAAGGGCATCAATGTGCATTTGATAATTTTTAGAATTGCATTGTTTCACGGGGCGGGAGTTGATAATTTTTAGAAACAAAGTAGAGGACTAATTGGTCCATTCCTCCACCGACACTACTAAGGTGTAAGCCATAACCCTAAATTTGACCCTAATTATTAGGTTCAGGTCGGGTTTTAAGGGAGAAAAATGTGGGTTCAAGTTGACTAACTAGATTTGCTTTTGAAATTTCCAGACATGACTTGGGTTGGGTTAACTTGAAAATAAACTCAACCCAATTTTTAAGTCTTTTAATACTTAAGCCTTACACACCACCAATCTTATATTACAACATATAGCCTAACCAACCTAATTCCTAACCCAATAACTAACCCAACCCAATTCCTAATTTCCCTAAATTCCTAATTCTTATCTATCCCTCACCCTAGCCTTCTTCAAGTTACTCTTCATTCTTCCAAATGAACAGTCATTCATAGAGGCAAATGCATCCGAGCACACCTATAGCAGCTTGCAACTAGCCTTCCTTGACCCTCTTAATGAGCCAATCTTATAGCCTCTTCCCAGTCAACTATAGTGGATTAAGCGACCTCTTCTCCCAGTCACCTCCTTATCATATCTCTCATTATTGAAGCAGAGAACAAACAAGTAAACAACATGGATTCATCAAATTCATGTGTAAGTTTTTGAAATATTAGTTAAGAAATGAAATTGAATTGTTAAGTTTCTTATAGAATTATGTTATTTGTTCAATTGTAAGTTGTTTTAAGCTTTCTGTTCTATAAGTCTCTCACACAAAACCTACTTGGCTTTCCCTTGTCCCCATATTTTGTTGTTTTTTGCAGTGTCGTGCAAAACAACATGGATACAGTGGTTTCTTATTTTTGTTTATACTTGAAATTTACTTGCATTTTAGGGTACATATATATAATGATGCGCATATATAGACATTAACAAAGAATGGCAATGGTAGCAACCTTTTCTTAACAACAAAAGGGGAAAATAACCATTAAGCTTTTTGTCATAGCAGACTTCAGCCATTAAAGTTTTTTTACAATTAAAACAACCATTTATGTATTGTTTAGTTAGGAAATTGACCACTATAGATTGCGATGAGGACAAAATAGCCATTGTTGATGTTAAAGGTTAGAATATACTATCAAAATATGGAATATTCTGTTAAAGTTAAAGATGGCGTGGACAAGTAAATGAAACAACATGCCACACAATCAAAATGACAGCTAATGTTGATGAGGAAGAAAGAATTTAAACAAATATATGATGATTGATATGGGGACTGGATTTTCAAATTCAATTTTGTCTAGCAGAATGATTTTTTCAATGCTGAGGCAGGAAATGCGAAATTGTCATTGACAAAGGGTGATGGCTTCGTTTAAGATTTCATCGACAACATCTCATGAAAGTAGCAAAGGCAAATGAGTGAATGGCATTGGGAGGTGTAAGTGATGGTTGAGAACGTAGATTAAGACATCTTGGACAGATAAGAATCCAGGTCGGCAATTTTATGGATGTCAGAATTGGGTGGTAAGTTAATTGTACATTGTTTCATTTGACACAATAGGAATCTAAGCTTGCTTGATTAAATGTTGTAAGGTGGAAAGCCATGTGGCTATTTCGATTGGTATGATGCGGAACTTCCCAGTAAAGCAATATTTGTGATCAAGCAATTGATAGGTGAGAAAAGGAAGGCTGAGATGAGGGTTGATATAGGGGCACTGGCTCATGAGAATGAGTTGTTAAAGATGCATGCAAGGGAGTTGAAATTAAAGTTTGAGGAGTATATGGCATTGGCTAAAGAAGAATTTGAGTGTCTGAAGTCCCAGGTCCAGGAGCTGAAGTTGATGTTGGAGGAGAAAAGAAAGAGGAAAAAAAGCTGGTGTTGTAACAAAGGAGGGAGTTTGATTATGTTGGTGGTCATTATGTTAGGTGTTTATATAGTGTGTTTGTAGGGTTATGCAGTAGTAGTTGCTGTTTATAGTGGTTAAATGATTAGTGATGTAGGTTAGCACAAAGTACCTTTGCCTTGAATAGAATGGAGAACTTCTATTGTGATGTGCACGGAGCCAATATTAGCTATTAGTACTATGAATCAATTCCTTTTGTTTTGGGACAAAGGGGTTGTACTTGTGTTGGTACAAATAGGCATCAATTGTGAACTCTAACTTTAAGCAAGTGTATGGAGAAAACAAGTTGAACACATTATCATCACAGATTCAAGTAAGCTAAATAGGACAATTTACATTAAAAGCTTGACTTGGTCCCAAAATCAAGTTTAAGGCATTGTTTGAGTACTGCCCTTATACATAAATAAGACAATCCATGTCAAACATCCAGTTCAAAAGTAGTACCAACATCCTAATAGGCATTATTGAAATTGGACATTACAAATCCCACAGAATCACTAAGACGTTTTCCTAATTCCCTTTTGGTGAAGGCTGCATCCTCCCAAGCTGTACACCAAAATGCAATTGTCTATTTCTAAGTAGAGGACCTGGTAAGGTAGCTGGAGTCATAACTGACTTTTGGGACTCTAATTGGGTGGCAGGCAAATGTTGTGCAATATTGGAACTTGAACCTAAAGCAAAAAGTACATTGTTAGAACAAATCAACCAGAATGTTCTTTAGACCAACAAAATCAATCAGAATCTGGTCCACAAAACAAATCAACCAAAATTGCCTCACAGAACAAATAAAGCAAAATTGGTCCACATCACAAATCCACATACAAACTCCGTATAGAATGATTGAATAACTTCATATGAGTCTTACCAATGTTAGAATTATTACCATATTGCAATAAGGTCTTATGCATCATCATTTCAATTTTAGGTGCAGTCACTTGTAAATGAACACATTAAACATTCATAACATATACAGTCATAACATATACAGTGAAATAAATGTAATATGAATGTGGAGCGGTTTCTTTAACAACATTGGCACTGGATTCATGATGAGGTAATTTATGTGGCCTCAACTTGGCAAATCTCTTTGAAAAATGAGAAGACCTTAAAGTGGAGGATCCATTTAGATTGCTTACAATGCCCTATCAAAAAGTAGTATGTTTGAGATTAGAATGTGCACAAATATATCATTAATATGTAAGAATCACAAACAATATATCATTAATAACTACTTACTGGCTTTCTTTAGTTGGGCATAGCCTCCTATTATGCCCTTCCTAGTGGCATAATGAGCATTTGTTCACTTGACCCTTTTTAGATATTTCTTGGTTCAGTTGCTTCACGATACCTATTATTTTTAGGTCTCAAAAGCATTTTCTTAACTGATGGTGGCAATATAGGAATTCTATTTGTCTTAGTCTATACACTAGGTCACCAACAGGGTGCATGGAATGATTATATGCAAGTAAGAATTTGTCCTTTTTGTATCGGTCATCTAAATAATAATCTATTTTCTATAATGTAGCATGTTGTATGCCTATGAAGGATCCCACACAACTCCTAACTCCTACATGTGCATTTTTTTATGTTTAAATAAACATGTTGTTGGTTCTTCTACTTAACATCATAAACATGTTGTTAGTTCTTCTACTTAAATAAACATGTGCATGGAATGACTCTATGCAAGTAAGAATTTGTCCTTTTTGTACCGGTCATCTAAATAGTCCTCTCTTTTCCGTAATGCAGCATGTTGTATGCCTACAGAGGATCCCACACAACTCTCAGCTCCTACATGTGCATTTTTTGGTGTTTAAATAAACATGTTGTTGATTCTGCTACTTAACCTCATACTCACTATCTCATTGAAGTCCACCTCCTAGTATGTACTCTTATTAGACTCTTTCTAAAGTTTGGCCAATATTATATCACCAAACTGGCCCTGCCACCTACTTATATATGACCTTTTCTCTGCTAACTTCATTATCATGTATTTTCTTATGTCCTCCAGTATGAAATAAATTGGTTTTAGCCTTGCTTTTAGAATCCTTTTCACAACATTTAAAGCTTCACATAAATTGTTGTGATTCACATTACACTTAAGGAACTTATTGAAAAATGCCTTGCACCAATATTTAGGAAGAATCTTCAGTAAATCAGCCTTTGCATTAGGAAACTTGTCTATCAACTCTATTGTGTCCTCATAAACCCTAACATTTGTGCATTTGAAAGCTCTCTAAAACAAGTTTCTAAGCACTGCACCTTTGTGCTTAGCTTGCCAATTTGCACAAATGTGCATGGCATATCTTCTATGCTCTGCCTATGGAAGTAGCTCCTTTTTTGAAAGTATTAGTCCCTACAAGAAAAGAATAATTTGGATTAGTAAACACATCAAAACAATGAAAATTTTTTGTGTGGATAACAAATTAACATCACTATTAATAACTTTAATAATTTTAAAACCATGCCTATGAGTCTTAGTTCTCTACTTTAACAACTGCCCAAGTAATAGGAAACATTTAATCATTTGGATCTTTCCCTACTACCACTAAAAGTTCATCCCTCACTAGACCCTTTAAAAAAACATCAGGCAACACCAAATATGGACCTACAACCTTCCAAAAACCTTCTCTTACATGCTTTAAAAATAGAAATATATCCAATTGAAAGTAGAATATGAAACATCATGTAAAGGTACTAAGTCCAAAACCATTATAGAACTAGGATTGGTTCTAAGGACATCCCTTGCATAATCCCTCAGTAGATTATACTCATCCTTGTAATTTCCTTCTATCTTGAGTCTAACCATCTACCTTGCCCTTTTCACCATGTCATAACTCACTGCCAACTTTATATTATTCTTCAGACTTGCCCTAATTTGGTTGATTTTAATAAATGACTCATCCTTTATCATCTGACAGTAAATTTGTGCAACTAATCTTGCAGTAACCAACTTCAACATGATCCTATGCCTACAAGTGTAGACTTGTTGATAGATTTAATCTAAAATGAGTCAATCCTAATACTCTTTAATGCCCATATCTTAAACTCACATCCTTTAGAACATGCTACCTACACCCTTTTACTCTTATTCACCTTGACATAAACATTAGATAGGATTGAACAACATATCCCACCACTGTTACTTTAAACTGCACATGATCATCAAATTGCATATCACATTCAAACTCATGAGTATCAGCTATAGGGTTAAAGACTGGCCATCTGCTTCTCCTAAAGCTCAATCTATTTGCATTGCCTTCATCTTCATAATCCTTGTCTAAGTCCACACTTCTGGCATCATTGAAGTCTAAATAATCTATTGACTCCCTTTCGCTTTCCTTTTCAGACTCAACATCACTATCAAAATCATTGTCACTACTGTTAGAATCCCCCTCTACAACATCATCATCATCTCTATCATCATCGGTGGAAGCCTCATTTGCCAAACTCTCTATTGTTGGTCATAACTCTTCATCAAAATCAAACAAGTAAGTAGTATCACTCAAATAATAATCACATGTGAACTCTCCCCATCCATAATTTCGGTCCTCTATACCTTTCCCACTATTGGTTACTTTTTTGTTTTTTCCAAGTACCTTTACTATTTTGCCTGTTTTTTTTTCTTGTGCCAATACTACCCCCATAACCTTGACTTGCACTAGCCCCCACACCTTTTTTTTCTTCGGACATACTTCTCATATCAAACCCCACATCTTTATTTACCACACAAATGCTCCCCTCACTTGCCCTAACCTCCATATTTATTTTGGAACACATTTCCCCATTTCCATTTTAGCCCCCACAATTGTTTCCTTACTAGTCTCTCCTTCTGCATGATGCTTAATATATAGAGCACCACATCCTCGTCCCATTGTAAGCTCAACAAAGTCAAGTGTAAAACCCTTATTATATATGAGCTTAATGTCTTTTTTTTTTTTTGTTTATCTTCCCTAACTCAGTTTATAATAAACTCATGCTATATTCTCTAATTTCAAAGACTGAATCCGCCTCATGAGATTGGCATAAGGCATGGAGTACTGCTTGGATAAAATATTTTTCACCTCCCCACTTTCGTATATGAAGAGTGATTCCTCAAACTTCCCATTATAATGGACTACATGAAAAAAAGTCACTTATGGTCTGCAAATCCCTTATATTGCATTTTGACAAAATAAAATCCCTCATACTTCTAAATCTCAGACAAAACACTAGTGTTAGTAAAACCCTAGGCAAAATAAAAGAAAATCACTGCTCTCCATTACTTGTAAACAATTCAGGTTCTTCAATTAACAGCCACTTTTCCATGATTCCCTGTGAAAATGATCATCCTTATCCGCTTTTTCTGTTTCTCAACAAAATGTAGCAATCCTCTTCTAATTTTGCTTGAAATTGGTAAGCATGTGAAACATTTTTTATGCCTTCGTGCCTTCTTGCATTTATTTGCCACCTAGGACAAAATTTCCCACATCTCCTTTCACTTTAGATAACCATCTGGCCAAATTTTGCCACATCATCTACCATTGTTAATCAATGAACAATGGTGATCCATATCTCCTAAAAAGATAACGTTAATGGTCCATTTAACTGAAAAAAAATATATTGATGGCTGCTCTGCCTTTCATAAAAAGCTAAATAGCTAATTTTTTCCCTTTTGCCTTGTCCGTGCATATGCTTAAAAGTCATGGATGATTTGATAATTGTATGATAGATTGGTAGAGTTGTTCCATAGTGAGATTTGTTCTAGAATTATGTTATTTATTCAAGTGTTAGTTGTTCTAGAATTGTTAAGATTTTTCATGTCTTGCATCAGTGGAAGAAGAATGTGGTTCTTGCTTAAGCGGGAGTAGTCTTATTGTTTTTTTTTTTTTTTGTGTTGTTTATTTGAATTCAGTTGTACTCATTCACCTTTATTTCTTGGACATGTTAATATAACATAGTGCATCATCAATGCGCATGGCAGAAGCAATCTAAGAAACCATTTTTAGTATAAGTGCAAGGCTCAAAATGATCCAAAACAAGCAACTATTTATTTGAGGAAGGGAATTGATGGGATCCTCTAATGTTTCTTTTTCTTTTTTAATATTTTTCATATAAAAAGTATTGTCTTCCATATATATTTTATTTATATTTAGGAAATTATAATGAGAACAATTATAATACATATAAAAATATAAAAAAAAAATTATATTTAGTTTATTTCATTTTAAAAATAATATATTACTCCCTCCATCCCATATTCTTTATACCATTCACTTTTCAGCAATTAATCTATGATTTTTTATTTTCATCATTTTAGTATATAAATAAAGAACTTTTATATAAGAATGATAAATCAAGACATATAGTTTCTAAATATATTTTTTAAAAAAATTTTCTGATAAATATTAATATGAATAAATTCAAGTTAAATTATATGAAAAAATTAAACGATGCAAAAAATATAAGACGGAAAGAGTAATATATTTTCTACAAAACTGGTAATAATATGATGTGTAGTGAACCATGCAGTATATTTATGACACTGTACAGTATACCTTTAATACTTTGGGCTATATCGGTAGTCCCTTGAGCAGCCAGTCTCAGGGAAGTACTCTCAGAAGTCCGAGAATCATCGATTTTTTAAAGCTCCATCAAGTGCTATTTGATTTCCAAATCCCGCCTAACTTCCCAAAGTCCAGGAGACCGATGTCTCCGCATTTCTTAATTGTTTATTCCCTGTTTTGTTAAAACATGTGTGGCGAAGGATACTCGGAGGAAATTTGACTTCTATCCATGAATCCTGTCATGTCATACATCTAAACTGCCCAGGAAAAAAAAACATTAATAGAGAATATAAAACAGGTATAAGATTTGAAAATCTACACTTCCTTCACAGCAACTTTGAAGTCCTAATTATCAATTTTATCTCTGTAAAAGCAAAACTATATATTTTAAATGTCAATTAATTGTCAGAGAAACCAAACAACTTAAAATTAAGTAAATACAATTAAGTGTAGATTTTCAAATCTCGGCAAAGTAATTACAATATCAACCTAAGTTGATGGAGGTAACTATAAGTAAACATAAGGCAACACGCCTTTAACCAGAAATAAATTCTTGGCTTTCACCATCTTCAATCCCAAAAAGCGTTTGTCTTGTCTTTCTGGTACCTTCATCTAGAAAATTGGCAGAACGGCGGGAAGCAGAAGCCGAAGGAAGCCCTGCGTCCTTAAGGCCTTTCCTGATTATCCACAATTCCTCGGCACATTTCTTCATCGTTGGTCTTGACTGTCTTACCGGTGCAAGGCATTGCTGAGCCAGCTTCAGAACCCTCTCCACTGCCGTGTTTGAGGCTGGACTCCTCCTTAGCCTTGGGTCCATAACCATTATGAAATCTCCCTCTTTCAACTTCTGCATTGCCTGTCAAGAGCAAACACAAACTTATTTTCAAAAATGCTAGTCAGACCCACTCGTACACTCTTCACCATTCTACAGCTAGAGCTAGCTAGCAGACACCAAATGCATATAAAACTAAACTAAGAACAGCCGTGTAACAACAACCAATCAAGTCACCTAGCCTTACCCCAACTTAACTGGGATTAGCTGCGTGAAGCATTTGTCACCATTCAATACGTATAAAGAAAATCTTTTGAACTATTTCCAAAGGCAAGACTCTGTAACAGTTCTAACAATTTAGTTGTCGCTGCACAAGTGAGTGTATGAGCAGAGCAGTTTGGTAGAACTTGCACATTTTGTTTAAACAGTTCCAGTCACTGGAGAAATAGATAACATTATTGATATTCACTTTCCTATTTCATAACCAATTTTTTGGAGAAAAAAAAATCAGAACCAAATCTAAGAAAATATGGTAACAAGAAAAAGGTTGTGGCTCCATAAAAGACCAGACAACATTGACCATAAAATCCCTGATATGCTCTTACTCCACTTTGAAACAAAGAAGTGCATCAGTACCTAATGATTGGTTAAAATACATATAGCAGACAGGCCAAATGAAGATGGACCAGAACAAATGCCAAGCAATAAAGTGGTCTCATGTGATTTGGCATTACCCTCCACTGCCAGGGCAAACTGCACATCACAAGAGCAGGAGCAAAAACCATTCATTTCTACTTAAGAAAAAGAAGCATCATCTGCAAATTGTGATAGGTTACAATTTTCCTGGTTTTAGCAGACAGAAACCTAACATGCACATGCTATACTCTCCCTCATGCACTTACTGTTTCACATGATGCAAAGGCAAAATACGGAAATTGACAGCCACCATTATCTCCCTAGTCTCCACCTAGCCACAGTAATTAGTGACTTTACTTGTCCTAACTGATATAAAAATACAGTTACATAAGCAATATTTATTATGCTCCATGTGTGTTATCTATTATGCTTGGATTCAAGAGATCAATTATTCTCGAGGAATAGAGTACAGAGTACCATTGATCAAGGTTTCCTTACCCATCTTATAGTTATCTTCTCCTTCACAGGTCGCATTTGCTCTACGGGGTATCTGCCAGTCATCATCTCAACAAGCAACACACCGAAGGAATATACATCACTTTTTTCGGTTAGCTGATACGTTCTGAGGTATTCAGGGTCAACATAGCCTGCAGTTCCTTTGACTTGTGTAGAGATATGGGTTGCATTTGGATCTTGTGAAACTCGTGCAAATCCGAAGTCTGCAACTTTGGCCCGAAGCTTCTCAGTGATAAGGATGTTTTGTGATTTCAGATCTCTGTGGATTATTGGATGCTCTGTCAATGAAACCAGCAGAGTTCCAAAAAAGTTAGGGCCATAGGAAAGGAAATCATGCCTAAAATATGCTAATGTTACATATGGACCAATGATTTTTTCATCATCTCGTGGTTACTATGCAGCTATGAAAACAAGCATAATCTGAAAACAATGTTTAAAACGTAATACCTGCATACATGTGAAGATAGGTTATTGCATGTGCCACATCAATCGAAATGTCTAAACGTTCTGCTATTTCTAGTACACTTCCCCGCATACCTGAAATGAAGAACAAATTTGTGATAGAATTTATTAGTGACTAATATCAGATCCTATGTTACACCCCATGTCTATTCCAGACCTCATGCCCTGAGCTGGAAAATAAGGGCTTTTCAACATCAAGCATAGGTCAACAACTTTCTGCTCAAGAAACTGCAGCTTCTCGAATAACTGTCTTCCAAATAATATTACACCATCAGACTTACTACAGACTACAGAGTACTCTGAGTAAGGAAATTCTACATTTATTAATTCTCAGCATGAAACTGGAAAATTCACTGTTGTTGATGTAGAGCAAAGAGAGACATCCATCTCAGATTGAACAAGAAATGAAAAGCTGTTTATTAGTTTATGTAACCTTTACGGTATGTCCACAGCTATTGTTTGAGTGACTCCTAGTATAAATTCACAATGTCTACGTAAAACATCTTTCTCAGGTTGAAGAAAAATTTAATGTCGTCAATGTATAAGTTTCAGTATGACTACAAAAGTTTACTATATGTCCAGAGCTATACTGCAAATGACTCCTAGTTTCAATTGATAAACTCTGTTTACGTACCATTCGTTAGTTTAATTTTGGTGTTCTGGTCGAAAGCTACAGGAATAGTTGTTTTTGTGCCTGAATTGAATGTCTGTCTCATACCTGGAGACTAAAGTGAAAGTTAAATCCCACTATTCTCAACTTGCCTTCGTACTTCGCTATTGAGCTGAAACACTTCCACTAAGCTATTCATCTTGTTTCCTCAACAGTTCCTGTTTGAACAAACCTCAGATAATTGAGAGAGAACCAGAAAATTCGAGTGAGACATTCAGTTGCAGCCTCGAATTCTTGGGTCAGTGGCTTGAATGCCAAGCAACCCTACTAATTACAGGAGTTCACAGCTTTGTGCTGTCGAGACCCAATGCAGTCAAGATTCTGCACATTTGTAATTGTTCAGTTTTGATTAAACATCAAAGATTTTTTTTGCTATCTCAAGCATCCAATTATATTCCATTTAGAAATTTGCCTAGGTGACTAGCATGTTGCTATGATCCAAGTTTAAGAAGTACAGTTTCCGACTACAAAGGAACTACAGGGTATAGGGCAGCTAAGTATGTACTTTAGTAGCAATTAACAGCCTTGAGAACCACTGAACTTGATGCAAACAAAATTATGAGCAGGTGAAGGATGCCCCAGAAATTGATATTCTCTAGCAACTCTGCTTCCAAACTCACTATCAAAATTTGCATTACTATTATTGACTTGTTAATGTTACCTTGCAGATGAAACTTTTATTGAATCCTTGTTGAGACTTTGCATCTCACTCCCGTGCTGTATATCTCTACAGAAATGCACACTGCAGATCAATAGCAGCAAGCTATTGTAACTGTTCCTCACCGTGTCTTGAAGGTATCAATTGTACTACATGGGCGGAGCCAGAAAATTTCTTTAGAGGGGCAGGAACTATATATATTATAGATAGTGCGGGCAGATTGCTACATTATTCTAAAGAATTATGGGGTCATAATATTTAATTATCATAAGCATAAACCTAAAATATGTAGTTTTTCCAAAATTAAGTGCGGGCAATTGCCCCTTGGCGCCACCCTTGATGGTGTAGCATCTATTTGCAATGCTTGTATTCTAAGCTTGGTTGTGGACTAATTGATTCAGTACTGCATTGCAGAAGGCTTGCAAGATTGGGAAGGTGTAGGTGCCTGCTTACATCAACAGAAACTGTCTCCAAGCAGCAAACTACATTTCCAGCAACGTAATTGCTATAATCCTACTCACTTACACCAACCATTATGATATATTCCATATCATGGACTCTTTGACTATAGTGACCACTGTTATTGTAAATTAAAGGACCCTGCTAGCGTGACTGTCCATCACGACGATGGATGCCTCATGCACCATAAGATCCGAGCACATGATGTGTCCAACAGTGCGCAGGCATCCATCACCATGACAGATGACCACACAATGGTTTTCCTAAACTAAAACTTCATCTTGTTTACGTAGCTGCTCCAGATTTCTTACCCACCAACCATGGGCATCACCCACTGCTACCTGAAGCTTCTGCACATTCTAATCCATACTCTTTGGCTGAAAATAGTTCTGGTTTGATCAACTAAAATATCCCTTGGAGTATCGCTTATTTAAGGCCTCTCCAAAGTTTTCAGCAACTGTATACAAAGCAGGTATTCTTCTTTCTCATGCTTCTGCATACTAGTTGGTAACATACAACAACTACTGTTACACAAGAGGTTTACATGCAATTTGCTGACTTTCCTGGTTAATTACGGTCTATCCTTCCTATTGGTACAGAGTATGTTACCGTCTACAGTGCTCAATCTCATCTCTACTTAAAATTTGATTCTTCAGCTATTCCTATCCTTTAGTTCCAAATTTATCATATTCTACACCAAAAATTTTGAGTTCACATATCCTATTTCAGCTGCATTGATATGATCTGAAAAGTTCTCTTGCTTACCATCAAGATGCTCTCGAAGAGTCCCATTTCCAATATACTCGACCACAATAATCCGCTCATCCCCATGCTCCAAATATCCAAACAACCTTACCAAATTAAGATGCTCAATGTTTGACAAAGTAAGTACTTCGTTCTGGAACTCCTGTGGCAAGCGCGTATCATACTTGTCCTGTCACAGAACAAATTATTAACTCCGTAAACAAACAGTAATCTCCAAGGACAGACACATAACAACTCTACTAGCTAATTCCCAAAGTTCATTTCAGAGAAGCCTAATCTACAACACGAAGATTTTACCTTCCAAGCACGCTTTACAGCAACAAGCGATCCATCCTTGAGCTTCCCCTTATAAACCTCCCCGTACCCGCCTTCCCCGATCTTGTTGGCCTGGGAGAAATTCTCTGTCGCCTTCCTGATATCTTCAAACGAGAAATCCCCAACCACAACGGGGTTGGAAGAACTCGAAAAACCATAAGAACCAAAAGACTTTAACCTCGATGATGAAGAACTCTTGCCATAGCTTGCAGTTGAACGAACTCCAGAATCTACATGAGAAATTATTCACAAAACCGACAAGATTCGACCCAAACCAAACAGAACAAAATAGAATGAAAGCGAGCGACTTACATGAAACGCTTTTGACTTCGCTGCCAGCTTCTTGTGTGAGAGAGCCGGTTCGTTTCCTGAGGATAAATATACTGAAAGCCCCGGCGAACTTTTTCGCTGCGGACTTAAAGTAGCTGAAGATGAGGTTGGGATTGGGATTGTGTTTGTGTTGGATTCGATGGGTAGAGAGCTCCGAATTCCTCATCGGGCGAGAGCTTTCTCCGGCTCGATTTGATCACGTCCGTTTGTCGGCATAATTATGGTAATCCGTAACCGGCAGCACAACTTGAATAATTCTTGTTGAACAGTAATTCGTTGATCCATGCATGACATAAGGATAGGGAATTGTTTAAATGGCAGATAAGATAACTTTATTAGTTAGGTAGTCACATGTGACACTTGGCCAGTTAAATATACCAGAGAGTTGTGAAGAATCCAACCCAATCAAGCGGTTAAGGTTTCTAATTTACTGCCAAAGAAGCGAGCCAAGACCCCAATGAAGGGTGTATCATGGATGAAGGTGTAGGGCAAAAGGTGCCTCATGTTTCTTGTGGGTCTTTACATTCCCAAAACATGTGAAGGATTGTTTCCGGAGCACTATGATTGCGGTAACATTAAGAGTTTGTCTACCTGCCATGAGTAACAAGATTCATTATCATCAGCAAGGTATTTAACAATTATTCATTCCACAAAAAAACTTTGAACTTCTAAAGTAGTCTAGGTAGCATTTAAAATAGGGTTAATATCTTATGCACCGATGGTGCACTTTTTTTTCTCCACCAACAGTTAATTTCACTAACTTTTATTAATTCTACTGTTATCTCTAACTCAAAACCTTTAACATTTTCTTCCTTCACCGTTACATCAAATAGAACAAACACAAACCCCTCACCCCCCTCTTCGTGTATCTCTGTTCTCTCTGTTCTTTCCATCTGCTCTTCTATCTACTCTCATTCCTAATCTTTCTTCAATCGTCTTCCTTCATCAATTCCAGTTTCCTTGCGTATTACTTAGTTGTTGTGTAACAGCTGGTGCCAGAGTAGATTTTTGCTCTTCCATGCCAAAAACCACACAACAATCAAGGTGGATTCTGAAGTCGAGCTTTGGCGCATACCAAGTGTTCAACAGAAGTCCAAAACTAATAATGTGCAGAGAAACAAATCTTGCGAAAGAAAAAAAAAAGATTATGGAATTAAATAGCAGTAGAAGCGTGGTTTGGTTTCCAGCAAAGAACATTTTTGTTGTACTTGGTAAGAAGTTGTGCTTTTCGATTGTGTGGCAAAGGCTGGTTCAGTTATTGTTTTTTAATTTTAAAGAGAGTAATTGCTTGTTCTAGGAATCACAGTAGACTGAAGGAAAGTATTAATTGGATTAAAGATGGTGGTGAGTTTGAATTGAACAGGTAAGATATTTCTTACTTGTCAAGGTAAGCCAATGTGAGCTTTAATCAGTGACTTCTGGTTTCAGGGGATTTTAGAAGGTCTTGGTGATATGCGGGCAGTCATGGAGAGACAAAATACAGAGATTCTAATCTGGTTTAGTGGAGGCTTGGGCTGCAAAATAGTTAAGTAGGTTACTTCACAAATAATTTAGTAAGGTAAGATTTCTATGTTGCTTTATTTGATTCCACCCTTTTGTGATGGTTGGGCTTTGAATAGAAGGAAAGATTTAATTTTAGTTGACTGTTGAATGATCAAATCTGCAGGTATGGTCATTTGACCTAGGAGTGGGAGAAAGGAATTCGTAGCTACTTGCACCCTTTGCTTTTTGTTCCACTCTTCAAAGTTCTTGCCTTCTTGGGCTTGGACACCCCATGGTTCATGGTAATTTCTTGTCTTGTACATTTGAATTTTCTTTTCCTTTTCTTTCTTTTTCCTTTCCTTTGTTTTGGATATTTTCATGTAGATTTGGATTCGAGTGCTAAAATATGATGAAGGCGCGAGAAACTCATTGCTTCGTTCAATAACTGCAACACTCATTTATACTAAGAATTCATGTGCCACACGAGATGGTGGAGAAACTTTCTTCTTTTATGTCCCTCCCATAGATGAATTCTCCTTTTAGGACTGCAATCTATAAACCTGTTTGGTAGCTTAGTTTTCTCATGCACATTGATGCTACTATATGTTCTTTAATTTTTAAATAAGACCATTCATACGTTTTTTATAAAAAGAGTTATTGGATGACAGGATTTGTTATAAGTAACATGAAATGTTGTGAAAGGCACATCTAGGGTTATTATTTGATGAACATGGAGTAAAAAAAATAATGGAGGAAAAAAGGGGCTTCTAAATATTCTTTTGTGATAAGTAAAGCGAGGGCAATAAATAAATAAATAAATAAATAATAGAAGAGAAAGGACCAAGTAACTCATTTCTTTTGTTTTAGATGAGTCTATATGGTTCTTGAATAATTTATTAAACTTGTTAGAATTTTAGCTTCACCTTGGGCTCTATTCCATCTTAACATTTATAAGAAGGATTGTGTTGTAATTTGCTCAAACATATGCCTGTTCCTTTTACTTAGGGACCCTTTGTTCCCAGATGCGTCCTATTCCCTTAAAACTAGGTTGCCCTTATCATTATCTCGGTATGTGATAAACTTGGCTCACATGCTGAAACCATGATTTCTATAACTTGCACAACACAAACATAATTAAAGAACAGAGAAACAAATCTTTCGCACATGCTGAAACCATGATTTCTATAACTTGCACAACACAAACATAATTAAAGAACAGAGAAACAAATCTTGCGAACGAAAAAAAAAATAAGAAAAGAGATGATGGAATTAAAGAGCAGTAGAAGGTTATTATGCCTTAGTGTCTGACTTGCATGATGCCAAGGAGCCTGATCAACTAGGAAGTATGAAGGTAAATTTTGTTCCACTTAAACACGATAATAACATTTCTTAACTCCAATTTTGTTCCTCTTCCTTGGATAAATGCTTCACTGAAGCCTCATCCCTTGAAGATGCCACTTATTGGAAAGACAATCTTACTATTGCAGTGAATTATTTTCTTTGTAGGGATCATATTCATCAAAATGCAAGCATGACACTATCCTTCAAGTATGGACTCATTGTCATGTTTCAAGAAACTTGTTTTAAGCCACCTAGTCCTAATGAGATGGGGAATGTGATTCCTTTTTCTCAGATATTGATTGATGGTAAAGATTCAAATATCACTGATATTGAATTATGCTTATTCCAAAGTTTAGTGTACTTCTTCTAGACCTTTACACGTTCTTGAACGAGTAACACTTGGCCAACGTGACATAGAGGATCAAACTCATTGCGGTAATGGCAGTTAAGAGCCAACAGAAATTGTCAAATCAACTGCTGCTTAAATCCTTCTCAAACCAGCTTTTTCGAAGAGCTCTATTTTGTAGTGCCCAATCTGCTACAGTTGGTGTGTGATTATGTACTGAACAGAAGTGATAATTAAAACATAGGTCTTAAGTTCCTTCAAGTATCTTTGAAAACACTGGTTTTAGTAATAAAAGTAGATGTTCCCAGATTAAAACTTGTGTTGAATTTACTATTGTTTTTCTGTTTTTTGCTTTCTGCATAGTTTGATTTGAATAGCAGCAGCTTCTGTTTCTACATGAAACTTGATTTAGATAGCTCATATGTGTTCCATTTATATTTTTGAACTTGGATTAATTCTCATTTTACAAGTAATACCGGTTTTACAGTTTATAGTGTAAATTATTCTACAACTTCTGTTTTCTACAGAATCTAGTTCAGGAAGCAAAATTTCTGGTTCTTACAAGGAGCTTTGTTCTAAAGCTTCTAACATGCTTCTGTTATGTATTAAGATGTGTTCTCAAAGTTTCAAACCAATATGTCCTCTTTAACTAAAAGTTAACTCTTTAGTCAAACAAGTACCAAAATGATGTTTTCTGCAAAATTTGGATCAGAAGGCGTTTACAGGCCCTAGTTTCAAGTTATTTAACATTGTTAAGCTTCTATTTCCATCAAATCTTCACAACTTAGCATCAATATCTCCAAATAAACGAGTTGTAACCTTTAAAAGAATACATGTCAACTACATAAAAAAACACTTAATAATCCTAACATTCAATTGTTTATTGGAAAATTGAAGAGTGCAATTCTAAAAATTTTGCTATGCACCATGCATATTTACTTCTCATTTGCATTCAACTCAAGGTCAGTATGTAACAACTGTGCTCTTGCTTGGTTAGAAGCAGCCATTAGCATCTCCTGCGGGAGTTAAACCACACAAATTACTTATTAAACTATATGCAAAATAAACAATAAAATTAACAAGATTATATTCAAATTATGTCATTGAAGAAATAACTTATTGATGTACCATAAATCCTGAAGGAGTATGCCCACGAAAGGGAATGGCCTGAATGCTTTCCTGATGATATCATAAACTATTTGCACATGGTTCATATATTCAATTTATAAGGATTAGGTTCAAATGTAACAATAGAAACATAGAAAAACATATGAACATGTCAAACCATTTATTACCGCCTCAGAATTCATCTTAGCAACATGTGAATTTGTTTGTGTGTCACTAACAATCCTGAGAAAAGTTAAGTATTGTTCTATCATAATATTAAATATAAATTGGATAATATTAAGGAAACCTATTAATAAAATAAATTTTATTTTTTTGTCTCATAAAATAATATAAAAACAACCACTCACTTCTTTTTTTGGTGCTTTGCATAAGTCCCTTTAATGTCATTATTTCTCTTCCTAACTAAAGCATTTGTGCTCTTTTTACAACTTTTTTCCACACTGCTTTTTATTCTCACTGACCGATGACGCCCTTTTGTAACCACTTGTATAGGATCTCGCAAACTCTTTCCATGAGAAATCAAGTTATTATCGTGATTTCCTTTCTCAACTTCAATAACATCAGAGCTTAAGTTACAAAGTTCGTCAACCAGTTTGTTCATACCATGGAGAGCATGATCATAATGCTTCTTGGATCTTGATGCTAATTCACAAAGCTGAAGAAAATGCAGCATTACACTATTATACCATAGAATAGGGGAATCAGATGAATTGTTTGGCAAAGGATTTTGAACAATATCTGAAGAAACATACTTCTTAGCATCTTTTGTCCATCTCCTCAATATATATATTTGAGGCAATGAATGAACTTCTTTCTTTAAGAAAATAATCAAGATATGCCTACACAATATGCCCATGAACTCATATTTTTTACAACTACAATAGGCTTGAGAAGATCGAGCTTCAAAAGAAACGATGTAAAATGGCTTTTGCTTACTAATCTCATGAACCTTGTAAAGCTTAGTCTCACGAAATATCTCAACTTTGTCTGAAACAAACTTTTAGGCATTAATCAACCCATCTTGAAAAAAATTGAATATTTTCCTAGTGTAAACTTGGGATGCTTAAACTTCCATGGGATATAAAGTTTTCAGAACAAGTCTTGAATTCATAGTCTTGAAGTTCTATTGTCGCTCTTTATGGTACCGAGCATCTAGCGCTTCTTTAAATGGCTTCACAAACTTACTCACAAAAGTGCTGGCGTTGACATAATCTTTAAAGAACTTATTCAAACTTTCACTTCTTTGAGTTGTTGACATACCAACACAAAACATTCTATGCGAAAATACAGGAATCCACTTTTCATGAATAAAGTATATCTTGTCAAGCCAAGAATTACCTTGTAAGTTATACTTCAACATGATGTCCATCCATGCATCTTCAAACTCTTCAGGTGAAATTGACCCATGAATACAATTATTGAAATCTTTCTTGAAATCTTCATTTTGATGATAGACATGACTTAAATTTTCTGGAAATCTTTTTTTTAATGTTCCACATACAGTAATGATGATTAGTATTTGGAAGAATTTTGGCAATTGCATTACTGATGGCTGAATCTTGGTCAGTGATGATCGTTGACGGTGTCTTTCCAAACATAGCTTCAAGCCAAGTCTTGAGCAACCAAATGAAAGTCTCTTCTGTCTCATCCCATAAAAAAACCAAACAAAATAGACTAAAAATGGTGGTTCACTCCAGCAATCGGTACAAATGGAATTTTATATTTATTTGTCAAATAAGTATGATCAAATGCCACAACATCACCAAAATATTTGTATGTCATCCTTGAACGTGAATCAACCCAAAAGCAATTTGCAAGACATCCATCAATATCTGATTGAACTGCATAAAAAAATCCTGGATCTTTTGTTTGACAATTTCTCAGATAATCTAACATCGTTTGAGCATCCCATATATCAATATGTTTTTCCCTCTTTCTTTTCAAATAATTATATATATCACGCTCAGTTATATTAAGATTGTCAACTCCACTAGATTAATGAGATAAAACAGAAACTATCTTACTTAGGTAAACACCGGAGTCATCTAGAACATCTATGAGATCCCGCTGAACTTTTGTGGACCGCTTATGTGATCGAAGAAAATGTGTGCTCTTTGGAGTTGCCAACTCAGGATTGTGCTTTGTAATGAATCGTGTAACAAGCCATTAATCTTGTCTCTTTGCTACCTTAATCATTGTTTTACAACCTTCTCTAGTTTGATCTGGTGTTCCATGAACATGGTCTTTCTTAAGATACTTTTTTGCACGGCTGCCCTCTTTTGAACAAACAAATTCTCGACCAATCATCTCTTTGTTAGACCTGGATCTTATGACCTTGAATTTTTTTATACTAAAACCAGCCCATCTAGCATATTTATTGTAGTAATCTCCGCCATCATTTGCTGATTCAAATTCCATACCAATAAAAGGCTCTGATATCTCCATTACTACCTTCTCTTTCTCAGCCAATTCTTCATGCATATCATCATTTCGCTCAATCATACAATCTTCTACTTGAAACTCATCTTCAAGTGTTAGTTCTGAGAAGTCCATAATGCATATGTCATTAATCAAATTATTAATTTTTTTAAATAAGAGAGAATAATATATTATTAATCAGAGTTCAAAAGTTACAAGAATGCAAGGAACACATAAAAAATGAAGAAGACTACAAAGTACAAATAAATGCTGGAAACGCAATAGGAAAATTGGGGGAAAAAACCATCTCCAAACAGGGCAAACATAGCAGATAAGTTGAAAAAGACAACTAAACATAATTTTTTATTTTTATGAAATGATATTATTGATTTAAATCAACACGGTACAAGGATGTTAAACACCCTACAAGATACTGAAAAATAACAAATAAAAGTCTCAACAATAAGAATCCTTTCCAGAAACAGCCACAACTGAACCAACAATTCACATAGTATAACAGCAACAAAACTGGCCAAATTAGATAGCTTCTCAAGATGCCCGACTAACCACTTTTCAGAAAACCAAGCCAGCCAATGAGAACAACAATAAAACATTCAAAACAAACCTAACCAGTGAGAGCAATAGCAAAACATTCACAGCCGAATAGAACTAGATATGTAGAATGGTAGCAAAACATCAAATTTATCAATTTATGCATTATTCCTACGAACAAGTGAAGTACCTTACACAATAAGTTGTTCGAGAAAAAGCAATAATAAAAACAAACAATACGTATAGGTTGATAATCAAGGAAAAAATTGAAAATTTTTTTATTTCTAATTACACATTCTTCTTATTAGTGATTTCTTATTCTACATGCTTCTAGCCCTAAATAGAATATCTAGATAGAACCCGAGAAGAAAGATACCTTGTGTTTCACGATGCCAGATAAAAAATCAATCTCAATTAAAACAAACACTTACTCCACAAGCTTTTATTGTTGATCAAGAAAATAAGGGATGCCATTTGTTGCCTATGATCATAATCAACACAGAAGAGCCAATTTGGGGCTGCGTTGCTGAAGATATTAACCCATTAAGTAATACCCAGGAAAACTAGAATTAAGTAATACGCATGAAAACTAGAATTGATGAAGGAAAAAGATTGAAGAAAGATCGG
Organism: Aquilaria sinensis; assembly: GCA_005392925.1. Classification (NCBI taxonomy): domain Eukaryota; kingdom Viridiplantae; phylum Streptophyta; class Magnoliopsida; order Malvales; family Thymelaeaceae; genus Aquilaria; species Aquilaria sinensis. The sequence goes on from SMDT01000834.1 coordinate 53,419, forward strand.
CAATGAGAGAATAGATAGAATAGCAGATGGAAAGAACAGAGAGAACAGAGACACGCGGGGGGGGGGGGCGGGGGGCAGGGGTTTTGTGTTGTTCTGTTTGATGTAACGGTGATAAAAGAAAACGTTAAAGGGTTTGAGTTAGAGATAACAGTAGAATTAATAAAAGTTAGTGAAATTAACTGTTGGTGGAGAAAAAAAAGTGCACCGTTGGTGCATAAAATATTAACCCTTTTTTTCCCTTTTTTTTTCTAAGTTTGGAATAGTGATTTCTAAATTGATAATGTATGTTTTGATTGATCATGGAAATAATACTCAAATTTTATAAAATTTATCAAGAAGTTTGATTGATAAATTTATAATCTATATATGATAAATTTTGACGACACGATTTACCCTTTTTTTTATTCAGTTAAATTATGATGCAAAAAATTTTGTATATCTAACACTATGGGTTTATCCCACTATAAATGGACAGACGAATTTAGCCTGATCGGGAAAACCGTTAATGATTTTTGGCGTAAAATATTTTTGCCCTTAAATTTTACCAACTTGGAATTTTTACCCTTTTAACTTTATCTTGGGATCACTCGCTAGGGGTGAAATTAGAACCTGAAACCCGAATTCCAACCTGAATCCAATCTGTAAAAAGCGAGTTAGGGTCGGTTTTTATTAGAGAAAAAGATGTATTTGAATCTGACCTGACCCGACCCGATAAATCACTACTGAAGTAGATTCAGTTCAGTTGAAACTCGATAAATTCGACTAACCCGACTAGGAGTATAGGCCCAGCGCACACCCTCCCTCTGCCTAACGTAACCCAGTCCTCTCTATACCTACTCCCTAATCTAACTCCTAAGCCCAACCTAATTTGCTACTAGCCCAACCTGTTTCGCAACGCAGGACCTAAGTAAAAGTCCTGCTTTGGACCAAAACCCAGGGCCTATTTTAGATTCCGCAGGTAGCAGAATCGCAACTCTCGTCTCTCGTCTTTTGACTTTCGTTTGATCGGACTCTCATCTCTCATCCCTCTCGGCTCTCGACTCTGCTTCCTGCTGCTCAATGGTGACGATGGAGCTCGCACGACGGAGCTAACTCGCCTCGCCTCGCCTCCCCTCGCCGCGCTGCCTTCTTCATCACAAACCTGATCGATCAGGCCACCTACCATCGTCGCGCTGTCGCTGTGCCCCTTTCGGTCTCCAAACCGATTGTCTCTTTCTCTCTCTCTGTCTCTCAATCTCAGCGGTGTGGACCGACTCATAAATCGGCCTTACCAGGTAATTGTTATGTTTTCCTAGTTCTATTCTATTTACTTTGTAGCCAAGTTTGTTCGTTTGTTTAGGGTTTTGGGTCATTTTTCATGTCTTCATTTTATCTACAAATTAACCAATGAAAATTGAAATGTGATCACCAATGACGTGATTTTGCTCTGAAAATTGATACTTTAGTGACCGAATAAGAAGAATTGTTGACCGAATATAACTTACTTGAATATTAAATCACATTAATTTTGTGATAAACCATACAAGTACAAATACATTTTCTTGACCAATTTTTTTTTTTTGTCTACAGAATTTTCATTTTGATTTTAAATGTGTGTATGTGTATATATTTCTTGGAAGTTCCTTCTTTTTTTTTTTTTTTACAAAATATCTTGGAAGGTTCTGTATATTTGGCAGTGCCGTTAGATTGAACAGCCAGCCCCAACCACACCAATATTATTAAATTCTATGTTTATTCTTCGTTGATATATATGTTGTTACACTTGCTCACTTGTGGTCTATGAATGTAAATGTTTTTATGAATTCATTTTTAATATTCTTTTGATTGTTTAATTTTCAAATGGCAATAAGCGATATTGGTAACACTTTGATGAATGATGCACAATCAAAAGGAACATCAACTGCCACAAATCCAGATACGGATAAAGAATCAACCGCTGCTACACCAAAAAAAAAAGGTAAAGACTTCAAGGAAAAGGGCAGATTATTAGGAACATTTTGAGTTTGTTGAGGGCTCAAATCAAACAAAATCTAAGTGCCTTAATTGTGGTAAAGTGTACAAGTGTCATAGTAAGTTTGATGGCACAACTAATTTGAGAAACCACATAAAAAAAGGTAAATACAAAGGGCTACTTGATTCTAAACAAACAAATATTAACTTGGCAAAGGGTGGAGGTGGTGATGAGTATGTGATGAGTAATTGGAAATTTGATAAAGAGTTATGTAGGAAGGCTTTGGCATATATGGTGATTGTTGATGAGCTCCCGTTTCGATTTGTTGAGTCAGATGGATTTAGGAGATTTTGCTCTGTTACAGTGCCTACGTTTCAGATTCCTTCTAGGATAACTGTGGCTAAAGATTGTTATGCATTGTTTATTGATGAAATAGAGAACTTGAAAATGTTTCTGAAATCACATGCTAAAAGGATTTCAATAACAACTGATACGTGGACTTCTATGCAAAGAATTAATTACATGTGCTTAATGGCTCATTTTACTGATAACATTTAGAAGTTACAAAAGAAGATTTTAAATTTCTACCCTATTTCTGGACATAAGGGTCAAGTGATAGGTATGACTGTTGAAAAAGCTTTGAATACTTGGGGTATTGATAATTTAATGACCATAACTGTTGACAATGCAAGCTCAAACAATACAACCATTACTTACCTGAAACAAGCATGGAATGGAACTGTTTTGGAAGGGGGGAATTTGGATATGAGGTGTGTTGCCCATATTGTCAACTTGGTAGTTTCAGGATGGTCTTAAGCTTGCATTTGATTCTGTGATTCGTGTTTGCAATGCTATTAGATATATTATGCAATCTCCTGCACGATTGTCAAAGTTTAAGACATGTATTAAGGAGGAGAAAATTCAGGTGAAGAATGAGTTTATGCCTTGATGTTCCTACTAGGTGGAACTCAACTTATCTAATGCTTGACACTATTTTGAAATTCAAAAGAGCTTTTGAGAAGTATGTGTTTTATGATCCTGTTTATGTATCTGCTTTTATGGATGGAGATGGCTTGGGTAGACCTTTGGAGTTTGATTGGAATGTTGTTAGTTCTATTGTAAGATTGCTTGAAACTTTTTATGATCTTACCAAGCATGCCTCTGGTTCATTAAATGTCACTATCAATACTTATTTTCATGAGATTAGTAATGTGAATATGTTGTTGAGAGAGTGGGGGCTTGGCTTTGATAAGGGTTTCTTGATTATGTGTTCCAAAATGAAAGAAAAATGTGATAAATATTAGGGAAACCCTGAAAACATGAATGTGTTGATTTTTATTGCGGTTGTGCTTGATCCACAAAGTAAGATGGAATATGTGAAATTTGGGATAAATAAGATGTATGCTAAGGAAGTGGCTGATACACTTATTCAAAAGGTGAATGTGGCACTAAAATAGTTGTTTGATGAGTACAATGTGAGGTACTTAAAAGAAGTTGAGCAACCAAGCAAAAGTGGCCAAGTTGAGAGTGGTGGAGTTGTTGTAAGCTTAAAGCAACCAAGGCCAACTAAGTCAAGGGTCATCTTGAAGAATAAGCGGAAACAACTCAAAGCTATAAGTGGCACACAAGTAAAGAGTGAATTAGACAAGTATTTGGAAGAGAATTTGGAGGACGGTGATGATGAATTCGATGTTCTAGAATGGTGGAAGATCAATAATCCTCGGTTCTCGATCTTTTCAGCTATTGCTCATGATGTTTTGGCTATTCTGATATCAACCGTTAATTTAGAATTAGCATTTAGCACTGGAGGTCAAGTGCTTGATCCTTTTATGAGTTCCTTATCGCCAAAGATATTTGAGGCACTCATTTATGCACAGGATTGGCTGCGAGCAAACAAGGAAGAGTTGAATGTTGAGGAGCAATTGGCTATAATTGAAAAGATGGAGCAAGGTTAGCTTATTTTATTTTACCCATGTTTTATATAAATGTTTGGTTTCAATTATGAATTATGTAATTTTGGAATTTTGTCTCTGTTTTTTTTTAGAGCTAGGAGGCATTGCTCGAGCACCTGGAGTTATTGATATTGAGTTTGCTTGATGCTTGGATCCTTGAGCTGCTGAAGAACTATTATTGTTGCTGGTTTTCTTTGCTTAATGCTTGTTATGTGGATTTCTTTTAGTTTCTAAGGTGTACAAAACATGTGGATTGTTTATGTTATATGTGTGATGACGTATCATGGAAAATGTAGCCATGTAACAACTTCAAACTTAGATTTGGTCTATTTAGATGTTTTTGTCTGTTAAGGATCATGTATGTTACATGTTTGTTGAATATGTGGCTAATTTTTTTGTTGCAAGTTATTTTTTTTTGTTCCAGGTGCTTGCCAGATGTAAAATAAATCAGGTTAACCTGATTATACTAATCCTAACCCGACTTATTCGGGTTTGGGTTAGGGTCAGTTTTTTTTAATAGTCGGGTTGGGTTCAATTTGTATAGTTAAGAAAAGAGTAGGCATAGTTTGGGTCGATTTTAACCCGAACCCAAATTTTTGAATCTGACTTTCACCCCTATCACTTGCTCATCAAACTTTACAAATTGGTACTTTTTTTTTTCCTGAGCTCACTTAAATGAAATAGAAATGACTCTTTGACTGATAAAAAGACAGTGATGGATTTAGAAAAAATTTATAATTGGGTCACTATATATTATTGAATCTTGACATATAGTAGACTTTTGAAAGAGAATATGAAATGTTAAAGTAACTGTTATATTCTTCTAAATAAAATTTTAATTTGACTTCAATCTTAATACAAAAATCATTTGTTTAAGAAAATAATAATAATAATTTTTATTTATTTCTATTCATTTTATTGTTTTGGTTGATCGATGGGATCCTTTTATAAATTACATTGAATTTTTATTAATTATAATTTTTTTTTTCATTAAATATTTAACATTTATCAAAGAAATTTAAAAATGTAGTGTGTTCACTGTCCAATTACCACACTGCTTATAAAGTGGATCCGTTCATGTATGAGGACTAAAACAAAGATTGAAAAATAAAAATGAAGAATTAACTAACCATTTGCATAATATAAAGCTTCAGTTCTTTTATTTTGAACATAAAATAAAAGTTCATCCTACAATTATAGCAATTTTATTAACCCTAGATCTACAACCAAAAGAAAATCAACTTAAGTCATTTTACCCAGCAAAGAACATAGCAATTAAGCTTATAAAGTTGTCTTTTTTTTTTTTTTGTTTCACAGACTATTTCAGATTATATTAAACCTTAAAGAACCCATTTAATTGATGTTTATTAGAAAGGATTTTTTTATGATGGTGACTAGGGTTTAGAAGATCATAACTACTCAACTCAAAATGATAAATTTTTTTGATTTTTTTATTGAAAATAGCAAAACTAGAGCTTTATGTGGGTAAAATGATTAGTTAAACCTTCATTTTTCCTTTTATCTCCATTCCGGTACTCATATAACCCAAAAAGTCATTTATGTCTCATTTAAGTGGGCAGAGGGGTAAAACTAAAATGCACCAATTTTAAAGTTTGACGAGTGAATGAACTCAAACCAAAGTTCAGGGTAAAATGCCCGAGTTAACAAAATTAGGAGGCAAAAGGGGTTTAGACCATTTTTTTTCTTGGCATTCTATTTGAGTTGAATCAACTGGTTCTGAAAATTTTTTTGATCCTGACATCTACTGAGTAAGATCAGAAAGATGCAAATAATTGATTATTGGTGGAGTTGGGTAAATTTAGATTTAGTCACAAATTTTGTCTTTGGTTTTGTCGCATATTTTTGTTTATATGTTCTGTAGAGGATTATACTTCCGTATTGCCCTCGTGAAGCCTAGAGTTTTATTTTTTACTTTTTTGGTACATGAGTGGGTGGATTGAGGGAAATGGAGAATTAGGTTAAAGATTTGAAGTCAATTGGTTTTATGTTAAGTTAACTGAATCTGATTTATTTTTATTTTTATATTTTTTTTAACTAAAACTAATTTCATATGAAAGTCAATATTATATATATGAAATAATCCATAAAAATTCACAAAAATTTAATGATGTTTTTATTTTTATGCTCCTTATAATCATAAATGCTTCACTCTAGTCTATGGTCTGCTTTGATTTAGAATTTTAGCATATTTACCTACATTATTACATGAATTTCTTTTCTTTTTGTCTGGTAATTAATTGAAGCATCGCACTATTATGACTAATGTTTTTAAAATTGAACTGTATTTTAAATTGCCATGGCCTCCAGTCATGGTCCAACCAGAAGTTCATTGTTTTTTTGTATTTGTTTTGCATGAGCACTGAGTGATATGAGAAAAATGAAAAGAATGAAACTAAAATAAAAGTTCATTGTTTTTTTGTATTTGTTTTGCATGAGCACTGAGTGATATGAGAAAAATGAAAAGAATGAAAGTAAAATAAAATTTTGTACAACTTAAAGGCTAACTGTATTTTGCTTAATTTATTAAGTTACAAATCTTAATATGAATAGGTTGTTTTTTCCATTTTAGGCAAGCAGCAAACTATTGCAGCTTTTTTTCTTTATTTTTAATCTTTTTTTGTTTGTCTTGTGACTTTTATTTTTTCTTTTTATAGCAACGTATTTTTTAGGAGTCACTGCCAATTAGTTTATACTTAGGTTGATTGGATACCTGCTATGGTTTACGAGAGATTCTAAGATCATAAGTCAATTATGTTAAAATAACCTTATTACAGTACCAAAAAATTGGTACCATGAAGGTTTTAGTTTTTTATTTTCCTAAAATTTTGCTTACTTACCTAACCTTCGACGAAAATAACTTTTATAAATTTTATTTAATTATGCTCAATTTAATTTAATTCAAAACCATGAATCTTAACAAACCAACCGAATATGAAGTCTTAGATATCCTTGACTTTACCGAATCCACCAAAAATTTGAAAGGAATATCTTGTTCAAATCATGAATCTTATCATACCAATTGGATTTGAATGAATAATCTATCTCGGGATTTTATCAAATCCATCAAGAATGGTTCTTGAAAATTTGTTGAAAAACTTTATCACCTAGTTTAATTAATTACTAACTTCTTAAAAAAATCAAGTAAATTAAATGATGAAAATAAAAATTTGGATTATTAATCTAAAATCATAATTCCATGCATTATTAATATTTAAATCCATTAATGCCTGGAATAAAATAAATGAACGAAGTCCCAATACAAATACGAATTAAAAGAACGTTGTCCAGTGCCTAATCTGCAAAATAGGAAAGAGTTAGTCACTTTTATGAATAAAATGAAAGATTTAGGAATTAAAACAAGCGTTTTACCAAACATGGAAGGTTTGACTAGGGTCAACGTTTTAAATTCGTGTCAGCGAACACTGGCTTCATCTTCTTTGATTCATGCACTTGATCAACTAGTTAGGGATGGTGGAGGGTAGAGCTCCGGTGGGCGATGACAGCCTTGGCATCTGGTGACTGTGAGGACGACTAAAGGTGGTGAGTCGAGAGCGATGAAGGATGGACGTGGCTTAGCCGTTCTTCTTTCTCCTCTGGTTTTGGTAAGAACAGCGATGGAAAGCACCTAAGCATGATGGCGCACATCGGGGAGCAGTAGAGCTGGCCGGCTACGACCATTGGCAGAGGTAGGAGTGGCGTCGGACAAGGGGTTGGAAGCATCCGATGGTGGAATTAGGATTTTTGGTTTGTAGGGCGAGCCCGGAGGAGAGTCGATTAAACCTAGAGGAGAGGGATCTTCTGGTTTTGGCACGAATAGCGATGGAAAACACCTGGGCATGATGGCCCACATCGGGGAGCAGCAGAGCTGGCTGGCTACGACCATTGGCAGAGGTAGGAGTGGCGTCGGACAAGGGGTTGGAAGCATCCGGTGGTGGAACTGGGATTTTTGGTTTGGAGGGCGAGCTCAGAGGAGAGTCGATTAAACCCAGAGGAAAAGGATGACATCGCGGCGAGGCAAAGCTGGAGATTGTGAATAATTCGTACTAATTCAAATATTAGGGTGCAACTTGTACAAGTTGAAAAATTTGGAGGACTAATAGTGCATTTAGGTCATGCTAGAATATGTGTTTAAGACTAGAGGGAATAATTACTCATTTGGTCATTGTTTTCTTTAGCGCCTACCTCACTGCCCCCCATCTTCATATTCTTCCATTATTTTTTAGTGGTAAAAATGTATTTTCAGTTCCTAATTTCTCTTGAATTAACCATTAAGTACTTATATTTAAATTTTTTCAAAATTTTCAGGAGACAGGGGGTGCGTAGGTCCGCCCCTGGAAGCATCGGGCAGCTACAGCAACACTCCAAAGGTGGTGGCGATAGTTAGTGAAGTTTAGGGTTTCTGGAAAGGAGGGAGGCGAGATCAGGGACTAAAACGGTAGTTTTAACCTTTTTTCTTATTGGTGCTTAGGGTATCAAAATTCTTTCATTTTTTTTTCTCCCTTTCTTCCAAACACTAACATCCAATTTATAATAGGTGAATTAGATGCATGATTAACAGATTTTTTAGAGATTAAATCTCATCAAATCAAATTTGATAAGATTAAGATATAATCTGGCCATAATACCAGTTTAAGTCTAACAAAACTCTTATGTTATTATTCTAGTCCTCAATTTCATGCAAGACTTCAATATAAACCCAAAACTTTCAAGATTTATCAAATTAGTTCAGAACTTTATTAAACCACCAGATTTTGCCCAGAATTTTATAAGTTTGCCAGATTTGCCTAAAACTCTCTATAGTTGACAGAGTTGCCCCACAGTTTTCAATTTTACCTAGAACATCCTAAAAAACCTCAGTTTCCACCCAAACTTCTCGCTGTTGCCTAAATTGACCCTACAAAACCTTTAGGACTCCAAATTAGTATCTAAACCAAATTAATTCCTATTTATATCCTAGATGACCATTCTAAATTCCTAAAAATTCATAACACAAAATGACAACATAATCTAAACGCACCTAACCCTACCAACTTCCTAAGCTATAAAATGACCAAAAAGACCAAATTGCCCTCAAAACCCCCTAAAGTAATTTTCCTAACCTAGAACTAAATAAAAGTTAGCACCCGAACAAAATTTTGTGTCAACAACTGTTATCTCATTTTTGTTTTCAAAATGGTACTTTTTTAAAAAATTCCTTCAATATTTCCTTTTATTTAAGATTATTGATTGAAGATCTCCAAAAAAAATCTAATCGCGCTAATACCAAATAGTTTGTTTTATTATCATGGGATTTTAAATTCAAAGTATTCGAGGATTGTTATTTGATAGAGGCTTTAAAAAAAATCTATTAAAAATTATTCATTATATATACTTCTTTTTATCGTTCCAAGGTTATGTTCCATTCAAAAACCAATGCTTTCAAAGCTCAAATCATATTTTTAGAAATTTTTAAATCATTTTTCATAAATTTTTTCCTTTATTTAAGGCCAAAATACCTCTTCAACCCTCAAACTCGGATGACCATAACACTTAGCCCCCTGGACTTCAACTCAGGCCAACTCAGCCCCTGAACTTGGTTAAACGGGTCAGTCAACCCCCTTGACCATCACGTGCGATCACGTGATTTCAATAAGTATAACAATGTTTGTCCTCCCAGGTTTGGTGGCACGATTAAATCCTTAGGGTTAGAACTATAACTAAATATAAAAAACAGGGAGTAAATTTGTAATTATTTTCTACTGATAACAACACAAATAAAATTATATAACATCTCCTAAACTTCCTGATTGTTTCCTAATCTATCCTAATTTTATAAACGTTATAAAACACCCATCGTCTTCCTCGGGCCTCTCTGCCCTATTATAATCCTTCTTAAATGCTCCACCCAGAAATCCCCAAGTAAAGGGCACCGTCTTTCACAAGCTCCTCTACTTCAATTAGCACTACTACCATCAATTCGCCGTCCGCCGTTCGCCGACCTACGCCTTTCGCCCTTCACCCTTCGCCATCTTTCTTCCTTCACAGCCCTTCACCGGCCTTTGCCCTTCGCCCTTCGCCGCCGTTCTTCCTTCACCCTTCGCCCTTCGCCGTCCGCTGCCTTTCACCCTTCACGTGGCCTCATTGCGTCCTCCCACATGGCAGGTTTCCAACGCCGGAGGAAGACGAGTTGGATTATGTAAAAAACATGGCGAGACGCAGATGAGGTGAATGACGTTAAAGACAACGATCACGTGATGGCACGTGTGGGTCAAAGGGGTTGACTGACCCGTTTAACCAAGTTCAGGGGCTGAGTTGGCCCGAGTTGAAGTCCAGGGGGCTAAGTGTCCTGGTCACCCGAGTTTGAGGGCTGAAGAGGTATTTTGGCCTTTATTTAATTCAGAATGGAATGTACTTCTTAAAAAATTAATCACTTATTTTATTTTATTTTTTACATAAATTATGATCAAATAGATAAGATATTAACTTTTAAATGATATAAATTTAAAATTAAAACTATCCTAAAACTTTAGTTTTCTTTAAGAACATTAACTCATCAAAAGTGTAAAGATGTAGCTTCTTCATATTAGAAGACAGTAATATTAATAGATTCAAACTTCATACTACTATATAAATATTGATTTCAATGATACCCTTTTCCACCAATAATAATAACAATAATAATCATCTAAACTATAAATATACATATTTATGTGAAGGTGGTTACTTGGTTTTCCTTTTGCATTGAAAGAGTGGTCTTGAGGATATGGGACAGAGTCATTTTCTTATCTCCACAATAACTTTTTATGTCATTATGTGCCAATTGACATGATATAAGATTTTAGTGTACCTCTGCGTATTGTCAATGTCACTATTTACAGGCGGATACTTAAATTATATAATTATTTTATTTTAGGTTACCGTTTCTATTTTTACTTTTACTCTCAATTATTGATCTCATTCTCTTACTTTTACAATCTTTCTTCTTATTTAAATTTTAAAAGTAATACTTTTCTACTTTCACTCTTTCCTCCCGCTCCCACGTTGGAGGGACTTTGTGCAAGTTAGGCACCACTAGAGAAGAAGATAAAATAAAAGAAACATCGAGTCTTTGCAAAAGAAAACCTTAGTCGGCCGACGAAATTTACAAGACCAATATAGATGGATCTTTAAAAGCCCAGCCCAGCATCTTCTTGTTCTAGGTTTTAGTATGTGCGTATGTAAACCCCGACTACGTCACGAAATCAGTGTTGAGAGGGTACCCCCCTGTAGCCGCTGCTGAGTTGAGGAGAAGGCTGATCGAAAATGGTATTCTAAATACATTCCTTTCAAGTTTCTTTTTGAGATATCTATTATGTGTGCTTGCATCTTCGTCTTCAATGCTTTCTCTTCTTGTTTTCCTCTGTGATTTAAGATTCCGTTTTCCGCTTCATATATGCGTCCGTCTCTAAGTTTTTGCCATTTCAGATTATGTTTGATGTGAAGTTTGAACTTGGGTTTTTGTATGTAAATATTCATGTCGGAAAATTGGGTTTTTTAGTGCTTCTGGTTGGGTTCTTTCTTGTACTGAGATGGGTTTTTCTGATTGCCCTGTACGATTGCTTTTCTGATTGAAGCCGGTTGATTTTAAGAGTAGGCTGGCGAAGCAAGACAGCATTAGCGTCATGTTTTAAGAGTGCTTTGTTCTGTAACTCTATGCAAACTTTTTGGGCAGATTTTGTTATTGAACCTGTTGATGTTGTGTATCATCCATTTGTTAGCATGTTAGTTGGGCTGAATTTAGAACCAGGATCCTGTACAGGGGACAAAAGAATGGACTATAATGAGAATTGGAGTTAAATGCCATTCAACTGAGCGAAATGCTTATAGGAGCAACGTAGCAGTAATGATTGGATTTAGTTTCGTTATGCAGCCTAAGCAAATCCACGAGATCAAGGACTTTCTTCTCACGGCGAGAAGGAAGGATGCCCGCTCGGTAAAGATCAAGAGAAGCAAGGATGTTGTCAAGTTCAAGGTTCGCTGTTCCAAGTACCTCTACACTCTCTGTGTCTTCGACTCTGAGAAGGCTGCGAAGTTGAAGCAGTCTCTTCCTCCAGGTTTGAGCTCTGCCGTGTTTTGGGGTGCTGTTTGTCTTAGGAGTTGCGGGATGTTGGTTCTGAGATAAGATGATCCTCTTTATTGGTAATGCTGTATGTTCGTTTTGGTTTTGCAGGTTTGACTGTGCAAGACCTGTGAAGCCTTTTGATCGGAAGTTTTGTCAACTGGTCAACATTTCATTGTGATGTTTCTTGTTGGTTGCAATTCTCTCCTTTATGTCTTTATGAGGAGTCTTGGCTTTATACGCCTAATTTGAAAGTGCAATTTCAATTTGTTTAACCATTTCGATTCAGATGAATGGGGATGTTTTAATCAAGTACAGAGAAATTCATTAACCTGACAGTGTCCGGTCATTAGAGTTAACATGGCAAAGGTCTGTCCGGAAAAAATCAGCAGGATCAGTAGGAACTTGTTTACTACTATGATATTTCAGATAGTCGGCCTAAACTGAGTAGCCTAGATTCAGCTGGAATTGTACTCTGAGACCGGTCTATGCATTCGTGCATTGCCTCCTAACATCTGTCTTATCAGAATGCTTGGAAAAAGAAGCAAACAACGACACCATGTAGTCAACAGTTAAGTCGGTGATCCAGCACCTGGAACTGGGTTTGGATGGTGTTCCTGGCTAAGCAAAAACTTCAATGAGGATATGTTTAGTCTAAGTGAAGGAATGCATGTATTTCAATGCGCCCACTGTTGCATGGAAGCCAGTGAATCATTCTCCCTGTAAGTAGACATGGTTAATAAGACAGGTGGTGGAATCGGACGAGAAAACAGGTCAGGGGAAGAGCGAGCTGCAAAATTTTCAAGTAACTTGATTACGGTTTTTAGATGAGGAACACTGCAAAATTTTGTAACTGAAATAAGCCATAGGATCAGACTTACTGAATGCTACAGATTGTAACAGGAACAGCAAAACAAATAACCCTTATCAGGAAATAATAAATTAAAAGGCAATGAAATTGAAGTAACCTTTGTAATCCATTTTCTGTATAGGCATCAAGTGATGAAATTGCACAAGGCATCTGCTCTACCATCTGTGCAAAGGGAGGAGAGAAGTTACATAAAAGGAAAACAATCTAACAATTGGCACCTCTTGTTCACACAATGGTCCAGAGGAATGCGTACTTGACCAGTATTCTTAACAACGGAAGCTTTGGCCAAAAGATTTTTGGGGAGCTTCATTAGCTCATTCTGCAAAGAAGTCAAGGTAATGGTAAAGGGAATCATCATAACATTGGAGAGACAACTCACTTTTTCCATAGCAACTGCAGGCACAAATTGAAATACAGAGCTCACTGAGAATGTCATGTGTCCTGATTGAATTGCATTCATATCCTAGATCTGAATTGTGCTCAAGAAACTAAATTTTCCCATTGTAAGGAATTCACAGTTATTGTACTTCGACAGATGGGCCAAAGCAATCCACAAGCTGAACCAAAATGAAGGAGCTTAAACTGGTCTTTATTAGTGGAACCCGGGAGAGGGGGGGGTTTACTATGGGCAGCTCAAATTCTTTCAGCACAACCAAGAGTAGCTGTTCATAGCCTAGGGTGTTGGATTCCAAATTCAATTACTGCTCGGGAACCAAGAAAAAGGACGAACCTGGAAATTCAAACTTTGTATCTTAACATTGAAGTTGCATCTTTTGACAGAATCGTCAAAAAACAGCGCTTGCCATAAAACAAGGATTTTATATATCCCAACTTGTAAAATGAAGTTCAATGAAGAAGCTTTAATCAACAAAACAAAGCGAACACAAACAGTTGTCAGTACCCAATGATCAGATTCTTCTTAAGAGAAGAAGCAAGACGGTGGTCATTGTTTCTCCCAGGGAACAAACAACCTCACTGAACATTTTGCCATAAGATGGATACTAGTACATACATTCCCACATGCATGAGCTGCTTTAGGGATAATAGAAAACGGGTTCTAAAAGCGAAATACAGAAGCAATCAACTGTTTTGTTTTTCCAAACTCTAAATTGCCAAATACTTGTAACATCAACACTGACTCTCATTCAGAAATCTATAACACAAACGGTTGCACGCAGCTCCGCCATGTCCAAAAATGAAGCAAGGTTTGTAGACAGTAAGTTTACCTGAGCACTCGAAGTTTGTTGCATAAGGTGAATAAGATTGGAGGTAGACTGTATGGACTGAGACATCTGCTCGGCAACCATGGCCTTAGTAGTCCCTTCTCTGCTGCCACTGCCTTTTTCACTTCCAGTAGAGGCCGGTGGCGCTGCCATCCTTCGCCCGCTCTCCTACACAATTGAGCTGAAAAAAAAAAAAAAGATTCTTGCTAAAGGAAAAAAAAACCCAGGCTTCAAAAGGAAACGAGGGAAAGAGAAGGAGCAATTCTCATCGAAATGAGTTGCGAAGAACGGCAATAATGGATTTGTAGTCCTCCAATATACCCAGTAGAACAAGCATGCTAAAGATCGGGGTCAATCATCGAAACAAAGGAAACAGTTGCTTAAGATAGCCGATTAGGCTAATAATACTGCGAAAACAAGATCTTGAAGTCAACTCTAACGGAGAATGATTTTTTGGAGCTCCAGCTTAGTTGTTAGGAGAAACCATTTTCAACAGAATGAGAAAACTTACCGAGCGCCCGGAAACCGGTGGAAACGGAAGGAAATTAGCTTCGATTCGCCGCCAGCTAGCGGTGGTTGAGCAACAAAAGCGACTGTGTTCCCGGCTCTGGCTGCCGCAATCCACAATTGATTTTCGTGCAGCACAACCGACGTCGCCGTAATAAATTATTACCGTTTTTTTTCTTTAGGGCCAGTTTAAATAAATTTTAATATATGATTTATATTATTTTTATTTAAAGCAATTATTTATTTCAATTAATAAGTCTGGAGTATATAAAATATATTTTTGTAAAAATAATTTATTTAATTACTCTTTCTATCTCAAGTTGTTACACCATTTCAATTTTTTTTACTTAAATTTGATTTAAATTTATTTATATTAATCTTTATTAAAGGTTTTTAAAAATTTTATATTTAAAAAGTACAAGACTTATAGTTTTTAAATGTTAATTTTTTAAAACAATTTTAGCTAATATTAATACAAACAAATTTAAGTTTAAAAATTAGGACGGACGTATTATTTTTAATAAAAAAATTAATAATTTGAATAAGTAGTAGCTTGAATCACTTTATCTCATCACATTAATATTGCTACTGTATCTTATGACAGGACTTACGTCCGTACTTATGTAGCTAATATTCCTCCTTATTTAAGTGGAAGAGTATGCCACGGTTAATGCTGACTTACTCAAATTTATTTTTCACTTGATTTTTAAGTAAGTTGTGCTAATTTGGGCCACTGAAATGAATGGCTCATGCTCCTAAATCTCATAATAACTTTTCATCTTTTTAATTGTTTTGAAGATTATTTATGGTATGTCACATAAACATATTAAGTGTGCTATTCCAAGATTACTCTTCACTAAATAACAGAATGGTTATAGTATATTAGTATTTACATTAACAGGTTTTACACAATATAACGACTAAGATGGAAAAGAATATCTATAAAAATAGAACAATGTCACCTACTTTAGTACATAAAAAAATAAAAAGTGATACATATTTTGTGTCGGAAAATATATTTTTCTTTTCTTTTTAAGCCTCTAAAAAAATTAATATTCAGAATAACTGAATGATTGTTATAATCATCATCTGGTGGGTTAACCAAATTCGTACATTATACCAATCCATTCACAAAATTAAAGTCACTTTTTGAGGATTAACTTAACTAAAAAAAAAGTTTATGATGGAATTTACAGTAATTAATGCAAAATAAATACTCTATTTCACAAAAACTGACCCTTTTACTATTCATAGTAATTAATTTATGATTTTATTTTTTTAAAAAAATTTATTATAAAAATATGAATATTTTATATGAAAATAAAACTTTAAAAATTATAGTTTCTAAATATCATTTTTAAGAAATTTTTTCAATACATATTAATATAAATATGTTCAAGTCAAACTTTAGTAAAAAAAGGTAAAATAGTCAATTAATGTGAAACGAATGAAATATCATATATGGTGAAATAGGCGGTGAATTATACATTTTTATATCCACCTTTTAAAATAAAAATAACTTTGTACCCAATTTATTCTATGTTATTCTCAATCATTCAACCTAATATTATAGTACTGGTTCGGGATGCTTTTTAGGTTTTGAGAAAAGCAGCATTACTCCCTTCCATTAAATATGAGCAACTCTTAACTCTTATACTTTGTATAGATACTTATAATTACCAAAAAAATTATTTTATGCTATTTATAATTTTTGTTAATTATTTTTAGGGTAAACTCTAATCGTTGCCCCTAAATTATATCCAATGTTGCTTAATCTTTCTGAAACTATCAAATATTTCTTAATCATCCATAAACTATATCTAATGTTGGTTAATCGTTTTACCGTCTATCACACCCGTTAAGAATTTGTGGAAAAATGATGTGGCAGTTAATGTGACATGGAAAAAATAACGTGACTGTTAATGTAGCATCACTTTTACATTTACTCTTAACGGCATGATGGACGATAAGACAAGACAATAATAATTAAATATTTTGAGGATAATTGATGCAACATTTGATAGTTTCAGGATAATTAAACAACATGAAATATAATTTAAGGATGATAAATGAAGTATATCCTTATTTTTTTTTATATCAGAAGTTCCTTTATAAGTATTTAAAGAAGGTACCTTTGATAATATAAAAATGCTAGAGATCAAAATGTAGATGATATAAAACCATATTGGATAATTTCCATCAGGTAAGTGTTGCTGTGGTTTTTGAAACCTAGCCTTAACCGAACCAATGTTCATTAGCCAGCAACTGAGCTTAGTGCCTAAGATTTGTTTACATCTTCTTATAGTTAGGTACATTTTATAAAAAATATAACAAATACATTTCCAGGATTATATATGAAATGCATATTTTCTTCTACTTGTGAAGATTAAAATTAAAAATCATGTAAAAATGAACTAAACGTGCCCGTTTTCAGAGGAATGCCACTTGGCTTTTTTCCCCCCATTTTTGTTCCTCTTCTTTTCTGCTGAGAATTATTAAGAAAAAAGACTAATTAAAGCCTCTTCCCCTCACTGGCAAAGAAAATTTATGCTAAATAAACATAAACATAAATATAGGAAAAACCAAATTACATTTATTAGTGATGGATTGTAAATCACGACTCCTAAACCTGTGAGATATTGTGATGTGCATGTAATGTACAAAAACAGAAGACATAGCACATCCTAGTTAGCCATAAAAATAATTCAACCTATATGATCATATGGCCAATTCAATGCAACTTCAAAATGGGTCCAAGGGTTGCCTCTTTAATTTAAAGATAAATAAACATGAAGATCAGTACTAAAAATAAATAAATAGCCACAAAGGATAATACTCCCTCAGGTTATCATTAAACTTTCACAAAAATAGGAATGATGAATCTTCTCAAGAAAAAGATAAAAATGATGAAGAATAATAACAAACTATCGAATGTTTAATTAACCTTTTTAATGACAGAAAAAAATAAGGATACAAAATCATATGTAAAATCAGATTAATTTGAATTTATCATTTAATAGTTCTTTTCACCAGATATAATATTTTCTTGGCCAAAATGTATATTTGGTCCCTTAACTTTGCCAACTTAAGCAAGTCAATCCTTTATAAACAGGCTAGTGTGACTTAATCCCTTAACTTTGCAAAATATATCTAGTTAGTCCCTAATTGGATGAATTAGTAGATGACGTTTTGTTCTTGTGTTGTTTACATTCTCAACCTAATGACGACATCTTCCAATGGGTCTTGTGGCTATTTCCCATTTTCGTCCACCACCAATTTAGACATTTCTCTTATGAGAGCCATTAATAGCAGAGTATCTATGCCACATTATTAGAATTAGATAGCTCGAATCTTGTAGCCGATTGTTCCACAGGAAGTGCCATGAAGTCTGGCTGAAAGCAATCCTTTAGTTTTTTTTAATAATAACGTCATATGAAGCTCTGGGAGCAGAGGAAAGAGTATATAAGAATTTGATACTGGTCAAAGCAAATGCTAGGGGTGATTTGGCTCAACAATCATGTGAAATCCATTGTTGATGATAAGTAGAAGCTACCACTGGTGAGAATCTTACGCAATACCTCCAACTTCCCCTACATGAATTGGCAGGGCCACTGGTCTGCCATTCGTATCTCTCAAATTGTCATAGAGACCCTTCACTTAAAGCTACCCAGAGTGCGGTGGTTTGTGCCAGGCGACGAAACCCTTCTATAACCCTTCTACTCTCTTCCTCATTGACCTTTCTTCCCTTCTCATTTATGGCACCATCCATTGGCATTCTTTACTCACAAACATCATCATTGTCACATGATAACACGTGTACGTCTTCCATCAACCACTATGGACTAAATTGATAGATTATCAAAGTTTGAGAACTAAGTTGCATAGTTCATCAAACTTGGAGGACTAAGTCATTACGAGTCAAAGTTAAGAAACTAACTAGTGTGAGTTTGCAAAGTTTATAGACCAATTAAAGCATTTAGGCTTTTTTTTTTAACACATTATAAAAGTTCAAATAAAATACACATTATAATATAATGCAATTATCTTAGGGATCTGACTTTTTTTATGGTAGCTGATAGTCCATTACATTGTTGCTACCGCCCACTAACACTGTGCACATGTAATCGTTTGGTACACCAATAAAATTATTGTTTGCCTTAAACGTATTTTAACTTCTGAATTGCGTTCTCTCGGATACTTTTTCCCTAAAGCTAAAAGGTGGTACAGTTTGCCCCCTTAGCAAATCATACATTTTACTCCATTCACTCATTAATATCTATAAATAATGACATTCTTAGTTCTATTCTTTATTTTAATTAATAATTCTAGTAATTGAATTATACTTTGATGAAATTTTTTATTATAGAAAAATTTGATTGAAGGTAAATAAAAAGGTCAAAACTGTCATCAAAAGTTGATTCAATCATTAAAATTATTAGTATTCACCAAATTAAGGAGTAAAGTGTAGGGTTGAAAATGAAATGAGTTAAACCGAGTAGTAAACTGATTATGTTCGGCCTAAAATAATGATCAAGCTTGGTATTTTATTTGTATTTGGATTGAAAAGAATATGAACAAACTATGAATGAACTTTTAGCCGATTAAACTCAAATTGAGCTCGACTTGTTCCCTTAAATTAAGATAAAAAAAACTAAAGTTGAGTTGAGACGAGTCGAGCCAAGTAGTAAGTAAATCGAGTTTGGTTTAAATTTCATATTAAGCTTAAAAATTTCTTCATACTTGGTTTGATAATAGTTTGAATGAATTAAAAACAAATTCTAAATTGAGCTGAGCTCGAGTTGTTCATTTCTTTTGAACCTCTAGTAAAGAGTGTTGCTCTTTAGTTCAAGGACAGAGTATTGGTAGCGGTGATCAACATTTCGGTTATATCCGAAATAACCGAATAATAGAAAAAAAATTCAATTTTTGGTTATCATATTTAGGTATAATTTTGATTTTCAAAAATCAATATATAATTTTGGTTCGGTTTTTAGTTTGGTTCAATTGAAATTTAGGTAACTGAAATAACGAAATTTTTACTCTATTGGTATTTATGTTTGAGATTTGGAAAGAATTATGTACGTATATGATGGATGTTTGTTATGTGCATGAATGTGATGTTTGGATTTGAAATGAATTGTAGATATTTATTATGTGATTAGAATGTGTGTTTAGATTAGAATACGTGATGAATGTTTGAGATACGTGATGAATGTTTGAGATTTAGTGTATGTATGCAAAAAATTTGATTATTTTGGTTGAAAACTAAATAACTAATTTTTTTAGTTATTTTGATTTTCTCCTATAATTTAATTTATTCAGTTATTAGTATATAAAACTAAAAGCTGAATAAATTTGATGATTCAATTTCGGTTAAAATTGAAAAAATAAATTGATCTCCCCTAAGTATAAGGTGTAATCTAGTTGAGGGGTCAAAACGGACATTAGGAGTAATATTATTTTTGGAAATGATACTTCGAATAACGTGAGAATCTAAACTTCTATTAAAAAAAGCTTAAAATATGTTAAAAATCATTAAAAAGAATGTAGATTCGATAAAAAGCACCATTTCTCTCAAACACAATTAATTGTTGCAAATTAGTTCTCAAACCTTCATTTTATTACATGTTAGTCTCTAACACTAGGTAAACACATAAACTTGATTGATAAAGAGGAAATTATGATAGTTTAAATGATTCATTAACCATTATAAAATTATAAAAAAGTTTGAACTTATGATAAAATAGTTACCAAACAATTTAATTTAAAATTTAAAAGTTGATGTCAAATAGTTCTCATAAGTTAACAAGTTTAAACTGTCTTGTAGCTGTTTTCTAGTAAACTTAAATTGTGCTATAATCTTTAAAAAATTAGTAAATAGTCTAAACTATCACTACTTCTTTCTATAAATAGGGTTTCCGTGCGTACTTAGGGCTCTCGATCAGTACTTAATTAATTATAAAGTTTGACACCAAATTGTAACAACGTGAAGGTTGAGGATGGATTTGCAATGGGAGTTAAAGGCTTGGAACGATTGATGCAATTCCCAATGTAGATTATTTGCTTCCCGATGATCCTTCTCCAGTTCCTGCAGAAAATTCTTGAAACCCATCAGCTTCATTGGCTAGACAAAGTACGGGAACTCAATCAAGCCAAAAATTGCGGCAGGTTCTACATGCGGAATGCGTGTGTCAGATCCTGCGGTAATACTGATACAAAAATTACTAAGCGTCTGTTTTTTCTTCATTCCAGTTTTTTATTTCTGAAAAGGAAAGGTTCTGCCTTTTAGCTGTTTGAGGCTCGAGCACTGACAAATTTTACGAGTCTCGCTCCTTCTTCCATACCATCTTGCGTCTGGCTCTTCTGGGGGCAAAACGATTTATTTTTTGTTTTATATTTTGAGGGCCTGTATCAGTTTCTAGTCACTTGCTCACCTGGTTTGGATTACTGAATATGGCAGATTTCCTTCCATTATTCATTGCAACCCATTCAATTAAATTCTTGTTTTGGAGTCTAGGGCGATTAATGTGTCCTCTTCTTCATAACCTTTTTTAGGCAGCTGTTTAATTTCTTGCTTCTTTGTCCAGTTTGATTTTCTGAAGACCATTACTGTTGGCCAAGCGCTGTATTGATCTTTACTTATCTGAATCTCTGCACTTCATCTCCCCTCTTTATGAGATTTCGCCTCCTTTCTGCAACAGATACTTGCTATTGAGCGAGATCCCAATTTTCCATTTTCGCGACCTGTAAAAAATCCTATATGTTGTATTTGATCCTCGGCGGCTTGTCACAGCCTTGCCTGGTCTGAAAAAAAAAGCTTTTTTTTTTATACGGGTATTGGTCAGGTTGCCTCTTTTCCAATTTCCAATTGGAAGTTTGTTTTGAAGAACTTGAGGGGGTTTTGTTGAGAGGGATGCTATTTTTGGACTTAAAAAATGGCGAATCTTGTGCCCGGGGTGCTTCTCAAGCTTCTGCAACACATGAACACAGACGTAAAGGTCGCTGGGGAGCATAGGTCAGCCCTGTTGCAAGTAGTGAGCATAGTCCCCGCATTAGCCGGAGGTGAGCTGTTCCCCAATCAAGGTTTTTATCTAAAGGTTTCAGATTCATCTCATGCCACATATGTTTCATTGCCTGATGAGCATGATGATTTGATTCTTAGTGATAAGATTCAATTAGGTCAGTTTATCCATGTTGACCGGCTGGAATCAGCTTCACCTGTCCCCATTCTTCATGGGGTTAGGCCTGTGCCAGGGCGGCACCCTTGTGTGGGGAGCCCTGAGGATATTGTTGCAACTCACTCTCCTGGATTCTTGAAAAATGGCTTCAATAAATCTCCTGGGTCAAAACCTGGGGAGAAGGTTAAATCACTGCCTAAGCTAGGGGTTAGTCATGGTGGAGAAAAAATGGGGCTTAGTAAATCACATGCTAGTGCTAAGGAGGATAAGTTGGACAAGAGAACAACTTCTGGTAGTGGATCAAAGCCCCAGTTGTTGAAAGCAGCATTAACTATTGATGTGAAGAAGGAAGGTCCAGGGAAATTGATGATAAGTTCGCGTTCGATTCCTTCTTCTCCTACAAGTTGCTATTCATTGCCAACTTCTTTTGAGAAGTTCACCAATGGGGTTAAGCAGCAAGCAAAGATTAAGGGGTCAGACAAGGGAAGTGCCAGGGTTGGATCATTGGAAAAGGCAAGTCCTCTCCATAGGACAAGCCCTCTTCAAAGGGAAAGCGCAAAGGTGCCAGCAATCAAGTCTTTGGTTCAGGGTATTGAATTTGGTTCCAAGGCTTTGAGGAGAAGTTGGGAAGGGAATCTGGATTTCAGAAGTAGGGAAGTCACCAAAATGAAGACCACCAGATTTGATCCTAAGCCTGAGGTGCAGAGTAACTCTGTAAGAATTTTAGTTCTTGAATCTAAATTCTCAAAGTGTGATGTCAATCTAAGTGAAAATGCACTTACCCACAAAAGGGAAAAAAAAAAGTGAAATTTACTTAAGGTATAATGATCTCAGCATCTGAAAACTTACTGTTAATTATTGTGAGGATATCAGTTGGCAAGGCTGAACAGAATCATAGTTTTGTTCTTCTTTAAGCGATTTTCCCCCTTTCCCTTTCTCAAAAAATATCACTCAAGATGATTATATTTTTAAACAATAAAAGGTACCATACATAGTGAAACTTCTTCACCTATTCCATATTAAGTGAACTCTTGATATGCCTTAAAAATGGCTATTTGTTGTTTATGTTCATTTCTTTCTCTCTCAAAATGATTTTGATATTAAAGCTGGTTTTGTTGATTTTGGTTCCTCTCCGGATCTGAATTACAAGGCTCCAAGAAAGAGCACATCAAGCGAACAGATGCCACATAAACTGGAGAATAAAATGCAGATATCCATGAAGTCCTCAAAGGAGGATCATAGAACACAGGAGTCGTCCAAGAAAGCTAATTTAAATGGAGTGTTGGATGAGCGAGAAAAGTTAAACAAACCGAGAACTTCAATTGCGAGAAAATCATCTGGGGAATTGAGCAACAATGGAGCTTTGGGGAACTTGGTCAAGGTTTCACTAAATGGCAAAAGAGTGACGGAGGGAAGTGTGTCTTGGGGTGCACTCCCTTCTTCCCTTGCCAAGCTTGGAAAGGTATCAGCACAATAGCATCTTTGACCTTGATAACTGCTGGATAAGAAATTTGTTTTTCTTTTGTTGGGTGCACTGTGGAGGGGCTTGTGCCTTCTAAATTGAGCTGATCTTGCTATCTGCTAGTTCTATTATGTTCTAAATATTTTTATGCCAGCCTTATGGCCCTTATCTTTGTAGTAGTGCGGCCTGACATTAGTGCCTAATAAAGCTTTCTTTTGCCACAGCAAAAGAAAAGCATGCGTCTGAAATTTCTAGTAAACCTACTAGATTTTAGTTAGAGCTTTAGAATATCATTGGGCTTTGGTGCTGATGTCCTCTTGAGCGTTTGTTATGCTTTGACATTGTATTTATTGTTTGCTCAAGCATTCTTCATTTGGCCTTTATTTGTATTGTGATATTTTGTGATTACTTGATCTCATTTGGGTGCTTGCTGATAAGTTCTTCACATTACTATATTGGGGGTTGGTCCTCAATTTTCTCAAATAGATTCATCCGTTTGTCCATCTAGAGCACTTATTTGGTGCAATATTCCTTCGGAAAAACAAAATATGGTTCTCCTTTTCTGTTTCTGCTCCTATCATAAGTTTCAATCGTTTTTTCAGGAAGTCTTGAAATACCGAGATTCCGCGCAAACAGCAGCTATAGAGGCTATACAAGATGCTGCAGCTTCAGAAAGTTTGCTTAGATGCTTAAGGTATGACTGAATTCTAAAGTTCAGTCAATAAAAAGGCATTTAACAGAATAAGATTGAGATAAGCCTTTTTCGCACCATGAAAACTTGGAAGTTATAGTTTGACTCGAATTGGCTCACTTTAGATTCTTGGTGTATGCTTGCTCACCAATTCATCTAAGTTGATTGTGGCTAGAAAAGCTTATTTGAACATTTTTTAAAAGAAAAAAAGAATCTCATGGGAATCAAGAAAATGCCGGGAAAGATTATTTACTATATGTATACGACTGATATTTCAACCTTTGTTACTATGAAAATGATGCAGTTCCCCCTTCCCTCCTCTCAAGATAGCTTACATCTGGAGTAGTCAATATAGCCAGTCAGAAAGGGCAGACATGTTTATCACTAAATTTTGTCTGAATATTGAAAGTATTGCACTTTGATTAAACATACAGGTGAAGGGCTGAACTGCGCTTTGGTTTCATGTATCTTGAGTTTTGACTTCAAATTCAGGATGGATGCCTACTTGCGAAGTAGGTCAATCATCTTATGGTCATGGAGAATAAATAACAAATTTGAAAAATTATAAACTTCAGCAACTTAATTCCAAGCAGATTCGTATGCTGGTTCTAATTTGTTTTATGATCTAGCACAATTCAATTTTTTATCTTTGCTTAATACTGATCATTCTATAATATTATGATACCTCGCCTGCAACTTTTGGTATGTTTCTGCGTTTATGTAACAGTTTTTTCTATGCAATTCTGAATCTTGCAGCATGTATTCTGATCTGACTGCTTCTGCCAAAGAGGACAGCCCGCAGCCTGCTGTGGAGCAATTCTTGGCTCTCAATGCAAGCTTGAACAGTGTTCGTAAAATTGTGGATTGTTTGTCTGAAACTTCACCAGATGTTTCATCTCCAGATTCTGAGGAGAATCCAACAGAAGAGACATTGAAAGTCAGGTCAGAAAGACGGAAGCAAGCCACCTCATGGGTGCAAGCTGCATTAGCAACCGATCTGTCATGCTTTTCTGTGTATACAAAAGAGCCAAGTTCACACTCAACTCATGCTTCAGCTCCAGCACAATCCCAGAGAACGATCCCTGGGAGTGCACCCGTTCTGGTCCTGGAAAGTGCTGCTAAGAACAGTCCAGGAAAAGCTCAAGGGAAATCTCGTCCTGTGGTGGGCTCTAAGCTTGTAGCACAAGGACTCATTCGCAAAAGTGGAGATGGTTCAGGCTCGAATCCAAAAGTGCTTACTGAACCTCCACCTGAGTGGATCAGAGGGAATGGCCTTGAGGAGGCCGTTGACTTGGCTGAGATGTTACAAACAGAATCACGGAGTTGGTTTCTGGGATTTGTGGAAAAATTCTTGGACGCTGATATTGACACGGCTCTGTCAGACAGTGAACAGGTAGCAGGGATGCTGACACAACTAAAGCGTGTTAATGACTGGCTAGATGAGATTAGTTCTGGAAAAGATGAAGGAGAGCCTCCTAATGTTTCTGCTGAGACAATCGAACTGCTGAGAAAGAAAATTTATGAGTATCTCCTCACACACGTTGAATCTGCTGCTGCAGCACTTGGCAGTAGTTCACATTCTGCCACAACAAACCAAGCAGTTGAACTGAAAGCAAAACGATGACTCCAAATAATGTTTGGTCTACATTTATGATGCTGCGTCAGGTCCATTCCATGGTTATTCATTTCCAGCCATCAAATGGTTGCGGCAACTCACCATTTTCCTAATTTCCTCTATGTACATATCTACCGGGTATCTCTTAAGATGGGTTCCAGAAAAGAACTCATCAGTAATACCGGCAGAACTGAAAAAAGAAGCATTTTCATGGGAAGTGGAAATGTTTCCCTTGTCACAGAAACCATAGCTTTTGTCAGCAGTTGGTATTTATGCAGGAAAAACAACACGTAGATGACGAGTTTGGAATTTCACTGGTTCTGTTCCCACCGAAGAGGAATGTATTATGAACTTAGAAAACAACATCACTATGTTTTGTGCTGATCAAGCAATAAATTTGAGGCATAATTTGTGACTTTAAAAGGTCTGTCTCACAAGTCTGAAGTTTTAGCAATTTTAGTGGCCGTGGGTTGGACGTCTGGGACTGGGAAGCTTGACTCTTGCCGGTCTTTCTCTTTACATCAATTTGGTCAATTTCTTTCGTTTATTCCACACGGCAAAGAGCTTTCTTGGTTCTTGGTTTTCGGAATATTAATGGAAAATTAAAATGTTGGTAGTACAATAATGCCATTCCACTTCGGCACGTTCTTGCTGTTATTTCCCATTTTTGGCCTTCGTGGCATTCTGCGTCAACGTTGACTTTAGACTTAGTGTTACTATATAGAGAAAACGTTTTCTTTGCAACTAGCGAAAGCTGCAGATGAACCCCTGAAAAAAAGAGACTCCTTTATTAGCTGCAAGTCACTAAAAATTTTGTGGCTTGCAAACAAATACCTTGGACTTTAATTAAGGTATAAATTTAACGATTAGATTAAGAAAGAAAAGCAGATGTTAATTAAAAGTAAACATTTTGTAGTTGACCATAAAAGTCAAGCGGCAAAAAGGTGAAAAGAAGAAAACAATAATGTAAAATTTGTCATCAGAAAAAGAAAAGTCGCAAGAAGCAAAAAAACCATTGGAGGGTACTAAAGACATTGCACCGGTAGCAACGGTAGGCTTTCTATTTCCAAGTCAAGTTGAAAATTCGTTTCTCCAGTTCTCCACTGTATAAAATTAAAATGCGAACGGCAAGACTGACTCAGTAATGGTGTGAGTGTGTCTGAGTCGATTCTCACTGATTTCGATTCTTGCTGGAAATGGCAGAGCTTGAGCTGAGAAACAAGCTCCACCTTCTCCTTTCTCTCACGTTCTTTCTACTTTCCGCCTTCCATCTCGCTTTCTCTGAAATCTTCTTTGAGGAGCGCTTTGAAGGTAATACTAATAATACTTCATTCCAACTTCATAACTGTTGATTTTCCGCGGTCCTTCACCGTTAGCTTCTGTTACATTTGGTTCCTCTATTTGGATGGATCAGAGGTCAATCGATATTAATCTTCCTTTTGGTTTCTGGTCTCAAGAAGGTTCTAGAACTTCTGGTCACATAGTCGATTTTGGAAGGACTTTCTTTCTTCCTTTGTTCCTTGTTTTCCCCCACCTGTTTTCCCTTTGGAATTCAATTGCTGTAGCTAGTTTCATCTCGCAGCAACGATATCTTCAATTCATATGTGGGTTTTTTTTTTTTTTAATTTGGATGTTGTTCGATCTCTTGGTGTGTTCTGATTGTTCCAGTTTGTTGTGGCTATAGATGGGTGGAAGAGCAGGTGGGTTTTATCAGATTGGAAACGAAGCGAGGGAAAAGCTGGTACCTTTAAACATACGGCTGGGAAGTGGTCTGGAGATCCTGATGATAAAGGTATTCTTGTTTCTGCATATTCAGGTTGAATTGTTACGGTTGTTCTTATAAGTTATTTGATCTGTGATTTGTGGAGTTTGTTCATGTTGCAGGTCTTCAGACCTACAACGACGCAAAACATTTTGCTATATCGGCCAAGGTGCCAGAGTTCACCAACAAGGACAGAACTTTGGTCCTCCAGTATTCTATCAAGTTTGAACAAGACATAGAATGTGGAGGTGGATACATTAAGCTTCTTTCTGGTTATGTGAATCAGAAGAAATTTGGCGGTGATGCTCCTTACAGGTCTGTCATTAACATTCTTTACGGTTGAGGTGGGAAGGAAGTGGTTTCATAATAGTTACTTGACCTTTTTTCTTCTACATGTTTGACTTATATATGAGCAAGTTCCTGTTATGTCGTAGGTCTGTGATTAACATTCTATTAGTTTGATATACTAAGAGCGTGGTATCTGTTTGGAAGGGAGATATAAAGGTGGCTATTTTAGCCACTGGGATTAAATAGGTTTCCAGCTATCTGTTCAATCAAAATAATGGGTTGATATTTTGGTAAAAAATATAGTCATTTTGGCAGTAGTATCTAAGCATCTAATACTGGAAAAACAATTTTAAACGTGTTAAACTAGTAGCAGCTATATCTAAATAAGCATCTTATAGCACAGTGTATTGATTGTCTTCTTCTTCTCAATTTGTGGAGAAGAGATTGAATAAAGATCATGCAGGGTAATGACCTTTAGAAGCCAGCCTGTTAGTTCTGGTGCTGATATAAGCATACCCTTTAAAGAAGAGGGAAGGCTACCAAAAACATAATAATCATATTTTTTTTCTGTGATAAATAAGTGCATGATATGTTTTCTGGTTGAATGCTACTGTTTTTGAAATGATGGAGCAGTGTATTCTTGTTGTAAGTTCAGTGAAGATTACCTCTATCGATATTAATTTCTTGTGTATTGTTTCGATCCTTAAATTGCCTGTTATGATTTATATCATTCTGACTTGTCCATTTTTCTTTCAATGCAGTTTGATGTTTGGCCCAGATATATGTGGATCACAGACGAAGAAGCTTCATGTTATTGTTTCATACCAGGGGCAGAATTACCCCATAAAAAAGGATTTACAATGTGAAACGGATAAGTTAACTCACTTCTACACTTTTATCCTTAGGCCAGATGCATCTTATACCATTTTGATAGATAATAAGGAAAGAGAAACCGGGAGCATGTATACAGACTGGGATATCCTTCCTCCACGCAGAATCAAAGACGTGAATGCAAAAAAGGTATTACCACACCCTACTTGCAAAGATTGCTAAGACATCCACACAAAAAGAGTTTGCTATAAATCAGGCAGCTTCTTGATATTTGATATCATGTCATAGCATCCTACGCCCCCCCTCCAAAAAAAAAAAAAAACTTGCTATCAATGGGGAGGCAGAGGCCTCTCTATGATAATTACGAACGCACTAATAAAATCCTCAACCATGTCGGATTATGCTACTTCACAAATACATTGAAGAAACTTTGACCTGTATCTAACAACTTGTACTTTTGTGTAACATGATTGCGTCTATTTATTTTTGATATTGTCAAGCATGCATCTTTAATCACGTACTTGAACTCTGTTTACAGCCAGCTGACTGGGACGAGAGAGAATACATTGAGGATCCTAATGATGTCAAACCAGAGGTATCTTGCTCTCTCCTTCTATTTAAGATCCAATCTTGCACAGTTTTGGAATAAATTAAGTTCTACTATATATTTTTTTCGGTTTCCTTGGCAGGGGTATGATTCCATACCAGCTGAAATTCCAGATCCAAAAGCTAAAAAGGTATGGTGGTAAAATATCATCTCCTATATATTTGAATATGATTCTTAATTGAAACCACTTGAACTGTTGTATCTGAATGAGTAAACAAGATTTTATGTCAAAAAAATTTGAAGGATCCTTTCTGTCAAAGTCAGTTGGCTTATGCAGATAAACATTGAGTATCGTGTATAATAATGTAAACTTTTAATACTGGAACAGCTATCCCAATAACTACAAAACCTATAATTGCAAGTCCCATAGCTCCCCAATCTTTAGACCACTCATGAACAAGATATCATTAGTCATTTTAGTTCGTCATGGGATTATAGTAGACTGATGTTTTCCTTTTTAAAAAAGAAGCATTATTGCTAAAATGATTTTAACTGTTTGTAGATTTTCATTCTAAACTTGATGAGACCTATCAATAGAGCGGGAGAAAAGTGGAAAATTGCATATATATATATATATATATATATATATATATATATATATATATTTATTTATATTTACCCATAATGGCTTCTTTCATGCTATGACTGTGGATGACAGCCGGATGATTGGGATGAAGATGAAGATGGTATATGGAAACCATCCAAAGTCCCAAATCCAGCATACAAAGGCCCATGGAAGCGTAAGGTACTTTCGGATGATTACCACATCATAATTAGCCTAATTTTTTGTAACGGTGCTAATTCTAACCTACATTACCCTGCAGAAGATCAAGAATCCCAGTTATAAGGGAAAATGGAGGACTCCATGGATTGATAACCCAGGTGCATTTTTTTCTTATGTGTGTGTTTTTCAATGTAGTAATTAGAGAACAAATTTTTAGGTGCTCTGACACATTCATGTTATAAATTGTCCATGTTTTTATTAGATGCGATCACGGGTTCTACTGTCTAAGTCTTCAATATAATCTAACTTCCATACTTCTTCACTCTTTTTCAGAATTTGAAGATGACCCAGATCTTTATGTCATGAAACCAATAAAATTTGTTGGAATTGAAGTTTGGCAGGTAATGTTTCAACGCTTAATCCTCTTAGTTTTGTTTAGTCCTCTTAATTTTGTTTCTTTTAAGAGAGAGAGAGAGAGAGAGAGAGAGAGAGAGAGAGAGAGAGAGAGAGAGAGAGAACTAGCCAAGATATATCACCCACTTGCTGTGGCTTTTAGCTTGTAAACTAGTATACATCCGAGAAGTGGCAATCATGTATGGCTGTTGCGTCATGATATCATTTTGACTGCTGTAGTTTGTAAATAACATCAGTCCCAATCTTCAGTCTCCGTAAATACTGGATTGAAAACCAAATGAATTGGTTTAATTGTTCTAGTATAAACTAAGCTAAACTCATTTCAAATGTGTGAATGAAGTTGCTGAGGAAAGGATATTATCTGA
Organism: Aquilaria sinensis; assembly: GCA_005392925.1. NCBI lineage: Eukaryota > Viridiplantae > Streptophyta > Magnoliopsida > Malvales > Thymelaeaceae > Aquilaria > Aquilaria sinensis. The sequence goes on from SMDT01000834.1 coordinate 83,958, forward strand.
ATTGCCTACAAGGAAATGAGAATAAGGAAATGAGAAGGGACTACAAGTGCTTATGATATGTTTTGGGTTTGAATTTTTCATTTCCCGATCAAGGTGCCTTAGTGTATAAAGTTAGCTTAATTTTGAGAAGCATGGCAATTGATATCAGCTGTAAGAATCCAGTTGCAACAGAGGTAAGTTGATGGATTTTGCTGCAGGTAAAGGCAGGTTCAGTTTATGACAACATCTTGGTTTGCGATGATCCCCAATATGCCAGACAAATTGTAGATGATTACTTTTCGATGACCAGGGAGGTGAGTTGTTTTTGTTTTGTTTTGTTTTGTTTTGTTTTTATGGAGTTCATATTTCAGTTATTGGAAGAGTTGAAAAAAATAATAATGAATTGACAAAAAAAATCAGGCTGAAAAGGAAGCTTTTGAGGAAGCTGAGAAAGTAAGGAGAGCTCGGGAGGATGAGGTAATACTTAACTATTGTTTGTGTTCCTCTGCTAAAATTTCAGCTTTATTTCAATTTGGAGATCAAATCTGCAATAACTTTTTTTTTTTTTCCGCAGGAGGCTAAAAGAGCAAGAGAAGAAGGTGAAAAGAGGAGGGCAGAAAGAGACCGCAAGTATGGAGATAGGAGGCGTCGAAGAAGGGTAGGAGTTATTCTTCTTTCTATAATCTCATTGAATGCCTGTTTTAGTGAATAATGTTTATATGAACTGGGGTATAAGGCTTTTGATGAAATGAAATCAAATGATTGAAAACCTCACTGTAACAAAGGAATTATGAAGACAGAGACAATGATGTCAACAATGGTTAGGAGTTATAATGGCAAGCATAAATCAGTTGTGTGCTCATTGGGTGAGATTCAGTCCATTCATAGAAATGTCCAAATATTTTGGTCAAAAGGCAGAAAAGGAAGAAGGAAAAGCACAAAAAACTGCATCACATTCGTGCGATGGAGGACTATAACTTGTGTACGGAAACAATGAAGGGCATAGATTTAGTCATTTTAGCCTTATAATCCCAAACTAGTTATGGTCCTGTTGTCGTTTGTATTAATCTATTTCCGCCTTCCTTTCATAAAAAAAATAATAAAATAAAAACTGTAGATACCTACAAAGTTTCTCAAGGGAAGTTTACAGGCTCATGATACAACAGTGGAGGCATTAGATTCATGTTGGCATTGCACAACTAGCTGCCTTCAAGCAGTGTGTTAAGTTAGCTCTTTTGAGAATGTCTCGAGGGCTTCAAGTTCTCTGATAAAGTTTGGCTAACATATATCAACATTGAAAGTGGAGCAACAAAGACAATACCATGAGAAAACCTCATTTCAGTTAAAAAGCTCCCTATCTTACAGTAAGGACTAGATCAAGTCAAAACTTCTACTAGTAATGGTGGATATAGGAGAAGGTGAATCAAACCTTGAAACTGATTCACCACTATATATGGCAGATGGATGCAAGTGTTGACAATATTGTCTTAAAATACTAAAAATCATTGTTTACAATATATATTTATGCTGTTTGTTAATCATATTTTCTTTTCTTGGATATTCATAAAAAAATGTTACTGATTTATGAGTATACTTTCTTTGCAGTATGACCCACATGAATACGGCGATTATCATGTAAGTGCTTCATGCTTTTTCATCCCTAAATTCCTTGAATTGCTTTTGTATGAGTATTGCAGTTTCCTCATATTACAATGAAATCCATGAAAGATTCTAGGCAGCGCAGCACCAACACCTGGATTTTTAATTCGTTTTAGTGTTAATAGTAGATCTTGGAACTCCTTCATTCACTTGGCAGTGGGGGTTAAATTTTTTGTGGTCACTGGTTTTTTGTGTGGTCCAGTAAGTTATATGAAAAAGAAGGGTATGAAGATAGCTAAGTTGGACAAGTCTTGGGTTATAAGATGCAATGCTGCAAAAAACCTGCAGCTTATCTCCCCTGCTCTTACCTCTGTTTTTGTCCATATGATGAAGTCAGAGGCACATGATCTGCATTTTTCTGGATTTTATACTTTAATGAAATACAAGTCTTTGAGTAGATTTACAAATGGCGTTCCTGCTTCCTCAGATCCCCCAAGTAGGACGTCAAAGAATCATCTAGAGCCTAGGTATATAGTAATTTGGGGAATAACAGACCGATTAGGCTTTGGTAAAATTTGCCACCGGAAGTATCTTTTTTTTTTTTTTTTCGGGTTTCGTTTGATTTGTTCAACTGAATGACTTCAAGTACTCGTGAAAATTTGTGTCCCTCATTCATTGTCATCCTAGTTTTTCCGATCGAACTCGTTCAATGCTCATGTTTCTTGCCGATGCATGTCCTAATGTCTTCCTTATCATCGTGCAGGATGAACTATAAGAATGCGAGGGCTGCTGTTTCTGTAGTACCTACTCCAAGTCTGCATGGAAGGGATAGTGATTTATTAGATTCTAGGAGACCGGCATGGAGGCTTTGTTTGAAGTTTATCCACTCGCTCGCCTAGGACTGTTGTTGTAACTTGTAACATTAGAGTTTTGTCTTCTGGTGACTGTTGCTTAATTTGCCACTCCATCGTCTGCCATGTCCGAATTGTGAGTTTACGTGGAACGGGAATGAAGCTTTCAATGTTAGAATAATATTTTGCTTGTATCGCGATATACTTATTCCAGATAAACGCTCCGAACCATAAAACCAGTTTGTTAAAATTGCTCTCTACCAATCAGCTAGCAGATATGTCCCAACGTGTGATGTCTTTTTAAATATAAATTATACAACAGCAAATATGATCGAAAATTATGTGAATAATGATCCATGAGTTCTAACTTTTTACTAGAACTAGTATGCTCCGTGTGGGCTTCCAAGGGTTTATCCCTTTCAGCAGCGCTAGTTGCATGTCATTCAAGGCTTCCTGTCCCAGGCTTTGGTGATTGGTCTTCTTTGGTTTTCCGTTTCGGATCGTTTTGGCTTTTGCTGCTTGGCTTTTGGTGTTCTTGTTGTGGTGTCTTCGGGTTTGTCTGCGTCCCGTGTGATAATGGTTGGAGGTTTAGAATCTCTTGATAAGTACTTCATGTCAATGAGTTTAATCATGGAGGAGGGTTAGCACGTGTCGGCTAATCCATGCGCTTCATATTCACCTAGAGTTTGCTCCCATAAATATAGCCATCCCTACCCTCGCGGGTCAATCCCACCAGCCTCTTATCCATTCTTATTCGATCTAGATCTAAGGGACGAAGTGTGTGGAGGGTTTTCGGATCTCATGGTTGCTATGAAAGTTCTTTCAAGACATGTGGTTCGGGGGAGCACTTGAGGGAAGCTCTACATAAGGCTTGGAGCAATCAAATCCCATTCACTCTTAGGGCGGCTAGCCCCCAAACAAGTGGTAATTTGTTCATTGCTAATTATGAGAAGGCTAAGGACTGGCTAGCTGTGTTTTAAAATGGGTCTTGGTCTTTCAACAATTGCTTGATCATCATGAGGCAACTACAACGTGGAGATCATCCTCGTTCTTTATGTTTCAATCGTGCTACTTTTTGGGTGCACGTCTTGGATGCACCATTCAAATGGTTCACTGAGAGGATTGTTGAGACCCATGGGGAGCACCTTGGTGTTGTGGTAAGAGTGGATGTTAGTGGCCCTTCTTTATGTATATGAGTATTGTTGGACATTTCTAGGCCCCTCCGATGTGGGATTATGGTTGAAGACGATGTGGGGCAATGTTGGTTCTATCTAAAGTACGAGTGCTTTCTGAATTTCTGTTATTGGTGTGGAAAGATAGATAATGTAGAGGGAGATTGTATGGTTAGTCCAACGGCAGTGGAGGAGGGGACTTCACAATATGAGGAGTGGCTTAGACACCCAGGTGGAAAAGTATGAGATGAGTAGTCCAAGGAGTGACTGGTTTATCGTGTGAAGACAGCTTCAATGGAGTCTACGGCTAGGTTGTCATAAGAGGAATTTGTCCCCCAAACAAATGAAAAGGTGTTGGCCATTTTTAATCCATCGATGATAGTACCGGTAATCGAGGGCAATATTCTGTCTCAGCTGGATAAGGGATTGGGAAAAGGTTCAGCCACTCCCTTTTGTCAGGTGGTAGATAATGCAACAAAATCTGTAGGAGCATTGGTGCATATGGAGGCATCACCAATGAAACTAGCTCCATCATCCTCTTTGGGGAAGGTGTTTTTGTTTAATTCATCTTTGGAGGAAGGTTTGGCCTCACAAGCTAAGCGTAGTCATTTGAGGGTAAGGACAACTAAAGCCTTAGCGAGGTTAAAGGGCAATTGAAGCTGAAAAGAGCAACCCTTACTCAAATGAGGCTAGCTAGGAATGAATGATTTAATGTCAGAGGTCTCACTAACACCATTGAAAAGAAAAAAAGTTCTTGAGTTAGTGGATGGTTGGATTACAAAAGCAAGGATTGGTGTGGAGCTGTTTTCAAAGGTGGTGCTAAGTGATGACTCACCCCGCCAACCATAATGAGTTTTTTGAGCTTGAACTGTAAGGGGCTTAGGTTAGCCTTGAATAGTTCATGCTCTGAAAAGGGCAGTAAATTAAAGAGCCCTGGATGTTGTGTTTTTCCTTGAAACCCGGAGAACCACATATGAGATGGAGAGAGTTCATTGGAAACTGGGGTTTCAATATGGCTTTTCGGTGCCGTGTGAATGAGGGAAACATGGTCTAGCATTTCTACGGCAACCAGGTTGGGAGGTAGAGCTGTTATCATTCTCACAATTTTACATTGATGTGAAAATTTTGGCTCTTGGTCTTGTGTGGTGTTGTACAATTTTTATCGAAATCCGAGGCATCAATTGAAGGAGGAGTCTTGGTCCCTCATCTATCAATTGACGAGTCAATGTATATTCCCATGGCTAGTCATTGGCGATTTTAATGAAATCCTTTAGAGCTTTAAGAAGGAAGGAGGACGAGTTTGTTCCTCAGGATAGATGGAAGCTTTAGTTATGCTGTGAAAGATGCGGGTCTTCTTGGTCTGGGTTTCTTTGGAGCAAACTTTACATGGGAGCACATATGTTCAGGAGGTGTCAAGGTACATGAACATTTGGATAAAGGCATGGCTAGGGGCGGAGCCATGATTTTAAGTTAGAAGGGGCCAGACTTCATTTTAACAATACTAAAAAATTAAGGGGAGCCATAGTAAAAATAATGGGGTATTTTAGCTTTATTAATATATATATACATAGATAATATATATAATTTATAAAAAAATTAGGGGGGGCCGGGCACCCCCCAGCCCCCTACTGTTTCCGCCACTGGGCATGGCGATATCTACATGGAATGCTATGTTTCCTAAAAGTCGTGTATATCACTTCCCTTTTGTATTTTTAGATCATAATAAGTTTCACTTGTGTTTATTTGGTACTACTAAAAGGGTAGGACAAAAAGTTTGAAGGTTTGAGTCTATGTGGCTCTTGGAACCAGAATGAGAAGAGCTCATCAAAACCTTTCTTTTAGGGTCGGCCTCATCTTCTCTGTTGGAAAAATTGGTAACTTGCAAGAGTAACTTAGAGGAGTGGAAATGTAATGAGATAAGTATTCATGCCTAGGTCCGCAACATTGAAAAGAGTTGGAGAGGGTTTTAAGTATGTATGACTCAGCTCATGTAAAGATGAAGAAATAAGAATGTGGAAGTGAGTTTGAGGAGGTTATATAAACAAGAGGAACGTTTCTGGAGTTAGAGAGCCAAAGCAATTTGGCTCCAAGAAGGCGATAGGAATTTAAGGTTCTTTCACCGTGTAGCAAATGGGAATAAGCAAAATAACCATATACAAAGCTTGCTTAGGGATGATGGGACGAGGTGTCAGGTACTGAGCAAATCCAAGAGGAAACATCATTTTACTTTGGCCTTTTATTCACTTCATCAAATCCATCAAGTATGGAGGAGGTGGCTTCCATGGTGGAGGGGGTGGTATCCCCTAGCATGAATAAAGAGTTAATGGGACCTTTTTCAGGGGATGAGGTGTGAACTACCCAATTTCAAATGCATCAGACAAAGTCACCAGGACTTGATGGTTTGCCCCCTGTCTTTTTCTAGAAACTATGGCACGTCTTATATGAAAATATGATTGACTATGTACTATAGATCCTAATGAGTGGGTCTGATATGATCAAGGAAGGCACACATGGAGAAGGCAAGGACCCATTGAAGGTTTCTAGTGGACCTATGACAAGGAAGAAAGCTAAGGAGCTCTCAAATGCATTACAAGCCTTTGTTTCAAGTTTCTTCATGAAGAACGGCCATGAAACTTCACAAGGAGCTGCTGGAACTTTCAAGACACCATATGGAGATGATGGATATGCTTGGTACTCAGTTCTGGAGTGCTTAGACAAGTCACAAAACAGGGACACCAAGGACACCACTCAAAGTGCACCATTTGAGCCACCTTAAGTGTTCTTGATGCATTTTGTGCCCAAAAGCTGGATTTTTGAGCTCTAAATTTCCAGACCTTCTTTACCACATCTAAGAGGAAGATTCATGCCATTGGAACTCAAAGATTCAAGCTTGGAGCTGAAGATACAAGTGAGAACCCTAAAGTGCCCAAAAATGCACCCGAAAAGGCTATTTGGGGGTTTTCGGGTTTAATCTTGTATTTGCATTTTATTTTCGTTCAATTCCTATTTAGATACATTATTTAGGATGTTATTTAGGCTATGAAATTAATTCAGGTCGCTTAGGACAAGTGGCATACACTGCATACACTAAAAAAGGTTAGAAAGGTTTAGGAGTCCTAGTTTGACTAGGTTTTCTTGAGTCCTTTGTAACTAGGTTTCCTAGGTGACTTGGGCTGCGAATTTTGCCCAGATTTTTACCCTAGTTTAGGCCTATATAAAGGCACATATTCTGGATGTAAACACACAGATTTATGCCGAAATAATATTGCTCTTTGGAGAGGTTTTCTCTTTGGTTCTTGGCGGACTGCCTTGGTGCACAAGTGTGCTTGTGTTCTTGGAGTTCTATACTTCTTGTTTCTAATCACAAGTTGATTAGGGGTGGGGGTTTCAAACCTAGTCTTTTTGATGTCTTGTGGAGCTTGAATCACATCTTGGGCGCGTTTCATGGTCATTATACCATAGGGGTTCGCATCAGTTGGTATCAGAGCCACAAGTTCCATTGAAGGACATATCTTTGTGTTCTTGTTTCTCTTCAGTTTTCTTTCAATTCTGTTCAGTAAATTCGTGTCTTAATTCTCTGTTTTAATCCTTTTTCTTATTGTTTCAGGTCTGTCCTTTTTATTCCATCCTTGTTCAAGTCCGAAAATCACAAAAACAACAAAAAGAAGTCAATCCGTGTTGTCTAGTTTTCTCGGTTTCAAATTGTTTGTTCCTGATTATTTCTTATCTTTCTGTTTCGTGTCCAGCCCTATTAATCTTTCTTGTTTTCATTGTTTCCAGCATCCTAGAGTCAAGAAAACACCAAAAAAAGAAGGACCCAAGTTGAGGAAGTTTCGGTACAACAAAAGTTGTTTCAAATTGTGCATGTTTTCATAGTTTCTTGTTTTGGCCGAATTGAAAACTGACTTTTTGTCTTTGGCAGCAAGGAACCTCAAGGAGAACGTTGTTTTAGCATCAAAACAGCAAGCAAAAAGAGAAAAAAAAAAGAGGAAAAAGAAAAGAAAAGAAAAGAAAAGAACAAAGAAAAGAAAGCTTGCAAAAAGAGAAGTTTTTACAAAGTGTTGGAAGTTTTGTGCCCCAAAACCTATCCCATTGTTTTTAAGCCAAAAAGCTTTCTTTGTGGTTCTTGTGATCATCAATTGCAAGGACTTCCTAGAGTCTTTTAAAGCTTGTTTAGCCCACCTCTTTTGGAGTCAAAATAGTTCTTCAAAAATTCAAGTTTTCTTGTGTGTTTTGAGGATAGTCTTCTTAGAACTTTTGAGAACTCTTTGAATAGCAATATCTCACTAACAAATTGAGTGCTTGAGTGTTCATCTTTGAGTGAAACACGTGAGGTGAGTGTTTGTGAGGATCTTTGTTATTTTCAGGAGTATGGAGGGCCAAGAGGATAGGAGGATGGAAGTGAGGAACAATGATGAGCCAACCATGAGAGAGCTTCAAGAAACTCTCAATAGACTTGTTGGGAGGATTGAGGACATTGACTTGAGGTTGCCAAGGAGACCAAATCCCATCTTGCAACCAAGGAGAGGTCCAAGGAGAGAAGAACCCGAGGAGGAAGAAGGGCATTGGCATGACCATGGGCTTCCAAGGAGGGGGGAGCCAAGGGAGGACAACAATCTAAGCTCCATCAAATTGTCCATTCCACCTTTTCAAGGGAGGAGTGATCCGGATGCATATTGGGAGTGGGAGCAAAAGATTGAGATGGTGTTTGAGTGCCATCACTATTCTGAGGAAAAGAAAGTTAAATTGGCTACTATTGAATTCACTGATTATGCTCTTGTATGGTGGAACCAGGTTGTCACTTCTAGGAGAAGGAATGAGGAGGAACCCATCAATACATGGAGAGCTCTTAAAGCCATGATGAGAAAGAGATTTGTTCCAAGTTACTACTATAGAGATCAACACCTCAAACTTCAAAGGCTTGTGCAAGGCCAAAGGAGTGTGGAGGACTATCATAAGGACTTGGAGATGACACTAAGCCGAGCCAATATCATTGAAGATGAGGAGGCTACCATTGCTAGATTCATCAATGGCCTTAACCATGAGATTGCCAACAAAGTGGAGATGGTGCCATATGTCAACATGGAGGATTTGCTTCACCATGCCACTAAGGCCGAAAGAATCATCAAGAGGTCTAAGGCATCCAAGATGGCTTAAGGAGGAAGTTCCACATGGAGGGGAACATGGAGTAAGGAGGCACCAAAGCCAAGAATGGAGGCTACCAGAGGAGGCATGTCTCGGCCTCAACAAGACAAACCCAAGGTGCCACCCAAAGATGTGCCCAAGTCAAGGGAGATTGAATGCTTCAAGTGTAGAGGCAAGGAGCACTACATGAGAGATTGTCCTAACAAAAAGGTGATGATTCTCAAAGATGATGGTGAGATCATATCCGAGGAGGAGGATGCCATGGAGGAGACACCACCTTTGGAGGATGATGAGCAAAACACACTTGAGCCCGAGGAGGGTGACTTTGCTTTTGTTGCTAGGAGAGCTCTAAGTATGCAAGCTAAGGAGGAGGCCAATCAAAGAGAGTGTATCTTTCACACTAGATGCCGAATTAAAGATCAAGTGTGCAGCCTCATTGTTGATGGAGGAAGTTGCACCAATGTAGCAAGTTCAACCATGGTGGAGAAGTTGAAGCTTCCAACTCAAAAGCACCCACAACCATATAGGCTTCAATGGTTGAATGATGCCGGGGAGGTAAAGGTGGTAAAGCAAGTTTCGGTTAAATTCAAAATTGGTACTTACCATGATGAAATTCTTTGTGATGTTGTTCCTATGCATGCTTGCCACATTTTGCTTGGAAGGCCGTGGCAATTTGATAAGAAAGTCACACATGATGGAGAGAAGAACTTGTACTCATTTGTCCATGAAGGAAGGCCGGTCACACTTAGTCCACTTTCACCACAACAAGTTTTGGAGGATCAAAGGAAACTTCAAAGTAAGGTTGAGAGAAAAATAAATGAGGGGAAAGTTGAGGGCAAGAGTGAAGAGGGGAAAGCCGAGAGACAACATGAGAGAACAAGTGAGATGAGTGACCATGAGGGGAAGAAGAGTGGAGAGTTCCCGAGAGAAAAGAATGAGAGGAAGTTGAGTGGCAAGAAAGAGTGCTATATTGCTAAAATGAGTGATGTGAGGAAAGCCATTCAAGCACAAAGACCAGTGCTTCTTTTAATTTACAAAGAATCTTTACTTGTTGTCAATGATCTAACACATCTTCCTAGTGTTGTTGTGTCTTTGTTGCAGGACTTTGAAGATGTTTTCCCTGAAGATCCGAGAGGTTTGCCTCCAATTAGAGGCATTGAGCATCAAATAGACCTAGTCCCGGGAGCACCAATTCCAAATAGGCCAGCTTATAGAACCAATCCCGAGGAGACTAAGGAGATTGAGAAGCAAGTAAAGGAGTTGTTGGACAAAGGCCTTGTGAGGGAAAGTTTGAGTCCTTGTGCCGTACCTGTACTTTTGGTGCCAAAGGAGGATGGTTCATGGCACATGTGCATGGATTGTAGGCCTGTCAACAAGATCACTGTAAAGTATAGACATCCTATTCCTAGACTTGATGATATGCTTGATGAGTTGCATGGTTCTACTTTGTTTTCAAAGATTGATTTAAAAAGTGGGTACCATCAAATTAGAATGAGGGAAGGGGATGAATGGAAAACTGCTTTCAAAACAAAGTTTGGACTTTATGAATGGTTAGTTATGCCTTTTGGATTAACTAATGCTCCTAGTACTTTCATGAGACTTATGAATCATGTCTTGCGTGACTTCATTGGTAGGTTTGTTGTTGTGTACTTTGATGATATCTTAGTATATAGCAAGAACTTAGAAGAGCATGTTGGACACCTCACACAAGTACTAAGCACTTTAAGAGGACAAAAGTTGTATGCTAACTTGAAGAAGTGCTCTTTTTGTGTTGACAAAGTTGTTTTCCTTGGATTTGTTGTGAGTTCACATGGAATTGAGGTAGATCAAGAGAAGGTGAGAGCCATACAAGAATGGCCGACGCCAACATCCATTACTGAGGTGAGATCATTCCATGGGTTAGCTAGCTTCTATAGGAGGTTTGTTAGGAATTTTTCTACCATTGCTGCACCTCTAACTGAAGTTATAAAGAAGAATGTGGGATTTAAGTGGGGAAAAGCTCAAGAAGATGCTTTCGGGTTGTTAAAAGAAAAGTTATGCCATGCACCACTTTTAGCTTTGCCTAACTTTGCTAATACTTTTGAAGTTGAGTGTGATGCTTCAGGTATAGGCATTGGAGCTGTATTGATGCAAGGAGGCCGCCCCATTGCATACTTTAGTGAGAAGTTGAATGGTGCTAGCTTGAACTATCCCACATATGACAAGGAGCTCTATGCTTTGGTAAGAGCTTTGGAGACTTGGCAACATTATTTGTGGCCAAGAGAGTTTGTGATTCACACTGATCACCAAGCCCTTAAGTTTCTTAGTGGGCAAGGTAAGTTGAATAGGAGGCATGCTAAATGGGTAGAGTTCATTGAGTCATTCCCATATGTTATCAAATACAAGCAAGGTAAGGATAATGTAGTGGCGGATGCACTTTCAAGAAGGTATGCTTTACTTTCAGCTTTAGATGCAAAAGTTTTGGGTTTTGAACACTTGAAGGATTTATATGCTAGTGATGATGATTTCGGTGAGATTTATTCTAAGTGTTCTAAGTTTGCTTTTGAGAAGTTCTACCAAGTTAATGGCTTTCTTTTCAAAGAAAACAGGTTGTGCATACCAAAGACATCTTTGAGGGAATTGCTCACAAAGGAAGCTCATTGTGGAGGACTTATGGGACACTTTGGACAAGCCAAGACTTTGCATACTTTGAAGGAACATTACCATTGGCCGAATATGGTAAAGGATGTGAAGAAGGTATGTGAGCAATGCATTGCATGTAGGAAGGCAAAATCCACTCACACTTCACATGGGTTATACACACCACTTCCTACACCTAGTCATCCATGGGTAGATATTTCTATGGACTTCATTGTTGGATTGCCTAGGACTAAGGGAAACCGTGACTCAATCTTTGTTGTAGTTGATAGGTTTTCTAAGATGGCTCATTTTATTCCATGCAATAAGACTGATGATGCTATTCATGTGGCTGAATTATTTTTCAAAGAGATTGTTAGACTTCATGGTGTTCCTAGAACTATAGTTTCGGATAGAGACACTAAGTTTCTAAGCCACTTTTGGAGGACTTTGTGGGGTAAGTTAGGAACTAAGCTTTTGTTTTCTACATCTTGTCACCCACAAACTGATGGGCAAATTGAGGTAACTAATAGGACTTTAGGTTCCATGCTTAGAGCTATCATTGGTAAAAATTTGAAAGCTTGGGAAGATTGTTTGCCTCATGTAGAGTTTGCTTATAATAGGTCCACGCATACTACTACTAATTTGTCACCTTTTGAGATTGTTTATGGTTTTAATCCTTTAACTCCATTGGATCTTTTGCCATTACCTACTCATGAGGTATCTAGTTTGGATGGTAGTAAGAAGGCCGAGAGCATCAAGAGGTTGCATGAGAGGGTTAAGCAACAAATTGAACTCAAAAATCAACAAGTTGCTAAGAAAGCCAATCAAGGCCGAAGGAGAGTTGTGTTTGAGCCTGGAGATTGGGTTTGGTTACACATGAGAAAAGAAAGATTTCCAGCTGCAAGAAGGACTAAGCTTCATCCAAGAGGAGATGGTCCATTCCAAGTCATTAAGAAGATCAATGACAATGCATACATACTAGACTTGCCGGGTGAGTACAATGTTAGTGCTACTTTTAATGTTTCTGATTTGTCTTTGTTTGAACATGCAGATTCGTGGACGAATTCTTCTAAGGAGGGGGGAGTTGATATGATCAAGGAAAGCACACATGGAAAAGGCAAGGACCCATTGAAGGTTTCTAGTGGACCTATGACAAGGAAGAAAGCTAAGGAGCTTTCAAGTGCACTACAAGGCTTTGTTTCAAGTTTCTTCATGGAGAATGGACATGGAACTTCACAAGGAGCTGCTGAAATTCTCAAGACACCATATGGAGATGATGGACATACTTGGTACTCAGTTCTGGAGTGCTTAGACAAGTCACAAAACAAGGACACCGAGGACACTACTCAAAGTGCACCATTTGAGCCACCTTAAGTGTTCTTGTTACATTTTGTGTCCACAAGCTGGATTTCTTAGCTCTAACTTTCCAGAAATTCTTTACCACATCTAAGAGGAAGATTCATGCCATTGGAACTCAAAGATTCAAGCTTGGAGCTAAAGATACAAGTGAAAACCCTAAAGAGCCCAAAAAAGGCACCCAAAAAGGCTATTTGGGGGTTTTCGGGTTTAATCTTGTATTTGCATTTTATTTTCATTCAATTCCTATTTCAATACATTATTTAGGATGTTATTAAGGCTATGGAATTAATTCAAGTCACTTAGCACAAGTGGCATACGCTGCATACACTAAACAAGGTTAGAAAGGTTTAGGAGTCCTAGTTTGACTAGGTTTTCTTGAGTCCTTTGTAACTAGGTTTCCTAGGTGACTTGGGCTGCGAATTTTGCCCAGATTTTTACCCTAGTTTAGGCCTATATAAAGGCACATATTCTGGATGTAAACACACAGATTAATGCCGAAATAATATTGCTCTTTGGAGAGGTTTTCTCTTTGGTTCTTTGTGGACTGCCTTGGTGCACAAGTGTGCTTGTGTTCTTGGAGTTCTATACTTCTTGTTTCTAATCACAGGTTGATTAGGGGTGGGGGTTTCAAACCTAGTCTTTTTGATGTCTTGTGGAGCTTGAATCACATCTTGGGCGCGTTTCATGGTCATTATACCATAGGGGTTCGCATCAGGGTCTATCCCACCTGAATTAAATCAAACTTATATTGTGCTTATTCAAAGATCCTAAATCCTAAAACGGTGGTTGTTTATCATCCCATAAGCCTTTGTAATGTCTTGTATAAGTTAGTTACTAAAGTTTTGGCGAACATGTTAAAGCCATTTCTAGCAAGATTAATTTCAAAAAATCAGAGCACTTTTGTCCTAGGCAGATTGTTAACTAATAATACTCTGGTGGCTTTGGAGACCTACCATCTTATTAATAACTTATACGGGCAGGGTGTAGGAGTAATGACAATCAAGCTGGATATGTTAAAAGTATATGATCGGGTGGAATGGTCTTTTCTACGGGCAGTGATGGAGTGTATGAGCTTTAATCAGTGCTGGATCAAATTGATTATGAGCTCTGTGGAATCCCCCTCTTTCTCTGTCTTAATTAATGGCCAACCATCCCAGTGATTTAATTCTTCCAGAGGCCTTTGTCATGGTGACCCACTATCATCTTTCCTTTTTTTGCTCTATGTTGAAGGACTTTTAGCTTTACTTAGGCAGGCCAAGAGGTCTAAACGGATCTCAAGTATAGTTATCAGCAGGTCAAGTCCTACGGTTTCACATTTATTGTTTGTAGACAATAGCATTATTTTCATGAGAGCTAAAGAAGTGGATGTGAGGCACCTAGTAGCCATTTTGGAGCAGTATGAGCGTGCCTCAGGCCAATAGGTAAATTTGAAGAAATCATCCATTTTCTTTTGTCCAAGTTGTAAGCCTAAGGATCATAAGCTATTTATGAATATGTTGAGGACGTTGGTTTGCTTAAAGGCTCATAAGTATCTCAGTATTCCCAGGATACTGGGTCGTAAGAAAAAGACCCAATTTGATTTTCTTGTTGAGCAAGTTAAGTAGAAGATGGCTAGGCGAACGGCTTCCTTCCTTTCCCAGGCCGGGCAAACGCAACTAATTATGTTGGTAGTATGGGCAATGCCTACACATCTGATGAGTTGTATTTTAGTTCCCCCTGAAGTGTATGATAAATTACAATCTTGGCTTCAGGATTTTTCTAGTCCTCGAATGTGGAGAAAAGGGAAAATGGCTTGGTGTGGTTGGGAGAAATTGTGCACCTCCAAAGGCGTGGGTGGCCTCGGGTTCAATGACATCCATTCGTTTAATCTAGCATTCTTCCCCAAACAAGCTTGGAGGTTAACACATAATGAGTCAAGCTTGGTGGCTTGGGTGATATAGGGGAAATACTTTCCTTTCACATCTTTTTTTTTTTTTAGCTCCATCTCCTAAATCCTTTTCGGTCATCTTCAAAGGCCTGTTGGTGGAAAGAGAGGTTCTGACGATGAGTGCTTGTTTGAGGGTAGGGAGTAGGACAAGCATATCTTTATAGAATGATAGTTGGTTGTCCAGTCATAATCCTAAAGCTATCACTTGCACAATTCAAGGTACCGAGGAGTGGAAGGTGGAGAATTTGATAATTTAAAACACGTTCCAATGGAATTAAGGCCTTATAGATGCACTTCTGCAATCGATCAATGCTATGGTAATGAAAAGAATCCCGCTCTCCTATTGCTTTATGGATGATGTCTTAACTTGGGGTAAGACGGAGAATTGAGCCTTTATGGTCAATTCAACATACTACATTGCCTATGCTTTACTTTTTCATTGGGATTCTTTTCTACGATCAGACTTCTGGGCATTGTTGGGGAGTCTCTCTTTACCACCTAGAGCTTATTTGTTTCTTTGGATAGCTTATGCGGAAGCCCTTCCCACTGATGACAATCTCATGTGGCATGGGTTGGAGGTGCCATGGGAGTGTCTAGTGTGTGGTCAAGCTCAGGAGACTGTACAACACTTTTTCTTTGATTGCATTTTCTTTAGGAAAGTAGGAGATTAATTTGGGTTAAGGGTAAGAGTTAGGGCACAAAACTGGGCGAAAGAGCTTCAAGCCACGTTGGCCAAAGACGAGCTCCTGACGCTAAGGTAGGCAGTGTTCGGGTGGATGGTATTGTATAACCAGAATTGAGTGGTGCATGAGGGTCAGTGTCAATGTCCTTTACTTGTTGCACACTCCATTGACAATTGGTTATAGAGCTAGACCTTAGACAGGAATGAGAGGCTGGTAGCCTAGGAAGTGCGAAGTGAGCACGAAACAAGATAGAAGTGCCCAACAGTGGGTGTGTGCAAGGTGAATGTTGACGAAGCTATATCCAAGGAGAGTAAGCGAGTGTTAGTAGGGTTGGTTTGTAGAGATTCAAATGTTTCGGTCGAATTTGTGATTGCATACAGTTAGGAGTACGACAGAAATGATGCCAATTAAGCATTTTGAGGTGATGGCAGTTCTCGCAAGGTTGAAGAAAGCCCAATGACGTAGGATCTAGGATGTTGAGGTGGAGTTTGATTTGCTGCAAATCATCTTGGAACTCCAGAGAGGCTTGTCTCCCTCCCTTTTTTATTTTGGTATTTTGCTTGATGAAGCCAGAGTATTAGCTAGTTCTTTTAGTAGTTGCTTATTTTCTTTTGTTCGTAGAACCTTAAATGGAGCTGCCCATGCTCTCGTCAAGCAGGGTCTCTGGGTGTTAGCTAGGTATTCTTGGGATTTGCCTTTCTCCTTATGGTTGTTGAACGCTTTGAGCTGATTTAATGCAGTTTGTTTTTACCATAAAAAACAAAAACTTTTTACTAGACCCTGAATATGTAAAATGTGTTTCTATAAGATTTTTTATTATCAAAAACAGTGAAATGTTGTTAATATAATTGAGATTTCAAGAGTTAGCTCGGTGTAAAACTCTGATAAAATATTAATATTATAATAAACTAAATCTTACAATTGAGGATAAATTCAGATTTATTTTATATTAATTCTAGCATTTTGGCTTAACAAAACTATTTAAGTAAAATTTTTTGCTAGACGATATATCAATCATTAGAATATTAAATGTAAAGGTTTAGGTATTAAAAAAAAAAAATAGGGACAATCATATGTGCGGCTCACTTGTGCGCCAAGACATATTATAGAGTTAAAAATATATATATATTTTGCTTACACATATTTTACAACAATAGCTTCTAGAGGAGTTTGTGTGATTCTTAAATCAGGTGGAAGTGCTGGTGTTTGATTCCCACAATCCCACTATTTGCTTTTTATTTTCCAAATTTTCTTCTTTTCTTTTTTCATTTTGCGCATAATTCTCTTTTCCTTCACATTTCATTTTTATCTAGTTTTTTTTTGTTTTATTCCTTTTTTAGCTTTGTATTATTCTTGTTTCTTCTTATTCTTTATCTCTCTATTCTTTTTTATTTTTTCTTCTTTATATTCACTATGGCAATCTTTTTTTTTTTGGTTAATTTATGATAGAAACACTCTCTTACACTAAATTTCAAACAAGACAATATAGACTCTTTATTACATAAAAAGGACAAACTGAAAGTATAAAAATAATAAATTTGAAAGATAAATAACACCGGTTATCCCTAAATAATACCAATGTTGCTTAATTATTCTAAAACTATCAAATGTTGCTTAATGATCCCTAAACTATATCCAATAGTATTTAATTATCCTGTCATCTATTATAACCGTTAAGAATGGATGGAAAAATGATGTGGTTGCTGATGTGGCATGAAAAAATGACTTGGCTATTGATGTGGCACTATTTTTCCATCCATCATTAACAGTGTGGTAGATGGCAGGATGATATAGTAACAGTTAGATAATTTAAGGATAATTTGTGCAACACCTAATAATTTCAAGACGATTAAGCAACATAAAATATAATTTAGGGACAACTGGTGACATTTACCTTAAATTTGAAACGTAAAGAGCATAGTATGACACATTAACTTTAGGAAAAAAAAGATTGTTATCATATTTTTTTTCTAGAAATAACAATTTTTTCTTTTATTAAGTCTTCAGGCCTTTTCTATATCGTAGGATAATTAATTTTCATAAGTAATAATACGAATTAAGAAAATGACATTGTTATATTCAATATTAATGGACTCTTCGTAATTTTTAGGCATTCCAAATAGTAAAGGCCAACTTTAAGAAATATGTCAAGAAATGCATATTTTCCTAAAGTTGTGACGTAATAAAGGATAATTCGTGACATTAATATTCTCAAAATTCATATAATATAAACATCTTCAAAATTTAAATTTTAGGTAATATATTTATTCCATGAATATTGGGTTATTTATTTCATTACTCCTTTTATTATGTTTTCTTCAAAATTTGAATTTTAGGTAATAAAAACCTAGTTACTATGATTTATTTTTATTATTATTATTATTATTATTAAAGGATTAAGTGGAAAACACTGAAAAATTTTATAAAAAATTCAAATATGGAACATAAATAATCAAATATTTGTGAAAAAATATTAGTGTACAAGGACTAGCTCAAAGACAACTGGATAAAAATTTTAAGTCTTAATAATAATTTTTAAGATGTTCAATAGGTTACTAATTTACTATTTTATCTAAATTCTAATTTTTGTAAATAAGACAAACAGATATATGTGTAATCAACCCATATAACTTATTAGCATAGATTTCTTTTCCTTTTTAACTTTCGCTCAATTGGGTTTATACAGATACAATAAGAAATACACCTTTGGAAAAGAATTATTAGTATGAAAAATGTGACTTAGATTTTCGAACACACTTAAATTTTGAAAGTAACAAACATAATATGATGAATGAAGTCGTACTTCTATTAGTTCCTTATAATACAAACAAAGTTACATCTTATGAAAATTTATTTATTTGGCAAAAACATGTACACAAATTAAGGATCAACTTTGTTTTCCGTCATTTTCATATCAAATATTTTTACTCATAAGTAAGATGCATTATTTTGTTAAATGATCATACTCAAGTTACTACTACTACTATGGTTACTGCGAAGGCATATGTGAGTTTTTAGCACTCGTCCTTTAGAAAAAAGAGTGTGAGAGGAATAAAATGGTGTAAATTGTTTCAAAATTTGGAAAAATTGATGGTTAGCATTTCCAGATGATGGTGGGAAAACTCCAAGAAATGTTGGCAATAAGTCAAGAAAAGATCTAGCAAAGCCAGTGAGGTGATACCATTTATGAACTCATGAAAAATGAGAGAGCGTTAGCACAAAATGAGCCAAATTGTGACTTGTGAGCTTGTTCTTATTTATATCCCTAATGAAAACTTATTTTTACAAAAAAATCTGTGGGGACATTTTAGGTATTTTAACTCCCAATCCTTATTTGCTTAGCACCACATTTGCGCATGGTGTCTTCAGGTGACTTTTGACAGCATAGTCCCAAAATTTTCATAGATTTTTGTATGTATCCCTAAATTTTTGAGCTTCTCATCTTGGGAACTGACTTTTTTTAGGATTTCCAAAATCACAATTTCACTCTTGTTTTTTTTGTTTTGCTTAATTGACCTCAAGCTTCTTCAGTTGTTTCAGATCCATGCTTAATGTCTAACAAAATCTGAACAAAAAGTTCAAGTCTTAGGTTGTATTCGTCGGCCATAAAGTAACCAATTATAAATAAACACTTATTTTCTTTTTATTTTTTAATGAACTAAATTCATTTGAAAGTTAATGCTCTATTTACTTCAAACAATACATGTGAAAAACAATGATTTGTCCATTTGAATTTTTGTGACTTTTAACATAAATGTCCAACGTAAATGAATAAATTTGTTTCTTAATTATACTCAAGACCATATTATGATCAATTTGGTATTTTTTTAAACTTATTATTATGATAATAATTTTCATTTAGCATTGAAATATATGTTATTTTTGCATACTCAATACAATTTAGAACCTAATAATAATGCCGTTATGTAAACTTTATCCATTACTACACATGTATATGGTTTTGATGACTCAATATATAACACTACCGTCTACTCTCAAATATTTTCGTTGAGGAATTTTTCACTAAAAAAGGATATCATTTCCTATCAACTGGGGCACATATATGATCGATGATTTCAAGTCAAGATGTAGAGAAAAATGTAGTATGTGATACAAAATGCAGATGTTTATATATATGTTATAATCGTTGGATGTTACGGGAATAACCTTCTTATAGAGCAATAGCAGATTTGTACATTTTGTATTCAAGGCCGGTTAGTTCAAACAATAGGCGTGACTAGGGACTATCAAGTGTTGTTTGATTTTCCTACTATTTTATAAAATTAAACTTATTTATTGTTATTATTTGTATTTTACTTGTAGTGTATTATTTTTTCATTATGTCCCAAAATTAATTAATAAAATCGTGTCCAAACATCTACAATTACTCCAGCATTCCTCAAATTGCGTTTAGTTGTCCGTCCATTGACTCAAATATTTCTTATTATCATTCTCTTTTAACTTCTATTTGGTCATTAAGAAATCTTGAGAAAATATGAGTTTGTCCAATTTTTTTAAACCCATATTCTATTTTGTTTAAGTATAGTATTAAAAAACAAGTTTTATTGTTTCTATTATTGTGCTATAGGGACATCTTTTGGACTAAAAGATCTTTTGGAGAGAAAATGTGTAAATTTACCACTGACGTATTAGCCATAAAGTAATTTTTTCATCATATTTTTTTCATCTCAAATTTACCATCTATATTTTCTGTCAGAACAATTTTAACACTATTTGTTTTGTTATAGAGCGATTTTACAATCAATATTTTTTTTTCCATCGCAAATTTATCACTGACATTTTTAAATGATAGTAGTAAAATTGCTCCATTAGAAAAAATGAATGGTAAATTTGAGACAAAAATAAATTCGATGGCAAAATCATTCTATGGCTAATACGTTAGTAGTAAATTTGCACATTTTCCCTTTGGCTATAGACTTTTTTCATATCATATGACAGTTTATTTTCATAATTAATGCTCACATTAAGAAAATCACATCAATATTCTCAGTATTAATGGATTTTTTATAATTGTGAAGCTTTTTTTTTTATTTATATCCTGATGCGAACTTATGTATTTGTAGGGACATTTTTGGTATTTCAACCCTCCAATCCTTTTCTGCTTTTCAAATTAAT
This sequence comes from Aquilaria sinensis, assembly GCA_005392925.1. Taxonomy (NCBI): domain Eukaryota; kingdom Viridiplantae; phylum Streptophyta; class Magnoliopsida; order Malvales; family Thymelaeaceae; genus Aquilaria; species Aquilaria sinensis. The sequence continues at coordinate 104,428 of SMDT01000834.1, forward strand.
TATAGGAATTCAAAATTTTTTTTAACCACCGCATTTACTGTTAGTGTCTTCAAGCGACTTTTGACAGATTAGTTCCTTTAATTTCGAGTTGATTTGCTCATTAGTTATATTGTCCAATTTATCTAAAAAAAAATTGATGGCAGCTTGCAATTTAAATAAGCCTGCCTTTGAGTTTTAGGAACTGGTTAGAAGGTAAGTAACGTGTATCGTCCGAGCTCCACAAGCCAGTATTTGAATTTCTCCGTCTCCTGACTTACCGGAACAAATGAGTATGATGCGGTTCTCTGCTCATTATTATTCCTTCCTGGTTCCTGCTGCTCGATGGACATGACGCTTTCAGCCAGTGGACATAACATTCTTTAATTGTTTCACAGATTTTGGGTAACAAGCTTCTCTTTTTCGCCAAATTTTTGTTCTTCGAAGGGATTATTCAACAAATGAGGCTCCTGCTTCCATGGAAATGTACTCCCATGGCGTTTCCCCTAGGATTGCGATAGCTATTGAGGGCTTCTTTTGCAGCTTCTGCTTCTGCTGTGAAATGGGAAGATGGGGTTTCCATGGTTCAGGGGGCCTCTCGAGGAATTGGCCTTGAATTTGTGAGTCTTTGTTCCCAATGATATATTGATTGTCTCCTCTTCTTACCATGACTGTGATTGATAAAGTGCTGAATTTTGTCGAATACTGCACTGTACGCTGGCTTTGTTTTATGACTATCAAAGTACATTGCTTGGCTGGTTGATATATTAACTTTTGAAAGTTCAAATAACCAAAGCATACAAAGTTAACATTTATGTGAGTTTACTATACATAACAATTATGTGGGAGCATTCATACATAAAGTAGACTAATGCCCTCACCCAAGAGTAACCCTAGAGTCTAGGACTCCTCAAAACGTAGACAATGGAGGCAACTAAGAGTACTGTATATACAAGTCTCAATTGAGATCTTCTTGAACTAACTCCCACCTTGGATGTAAGTCCCACTGGCGAGTCACAAAAGTCCTTGTCCAAGTATTACTAGGCTCTGCAGCCAAAGGAAGACTCTAGCTAGTACTGTTACTTGACCAACAAGTTACCTATGTAGGCTAGAATCATAGAGATTCTCAAGTACAATACCTACACAAAAGCTACTACCGCGATAACCCTCAGCGGTTACCCGGCCCAACAACTTCAAAATCTGCACAACATAACTAGGGAGTGAGAACTTAAACATTCTTAGTAAGGGTCTTCACGGTACCTGCAAGAAAATTACTAAGCACTCCACATATGATAACATATGTAACCTGCTGTGAGCTCATATAGCCTAAGTGTCTGATATATATGTACATATAACTAGGTCTCTTGAGACCTTTCCTCATCCTAGTTCTTGAACTACAAGACATAGCCTTGTCCTCTAGCAAGCTTAGCTTGTCAGCCTAACTAGTTATAAATCACCAGTTGAACTTTTCCCTTTTTATGTTGTACAGGGGAATTATGGTAGGACTATTGTAGACTAGGCCATAAAGACCTTGTAAACTAGGTGCATTAAGGTTTCACCTTGCAACCTCGTGGCTAACAGCACGGCTAGGTCGCCAAGGGTTCTAAACCTCTCACCCAAGCTAGCGATACCTAGCTGTGATCCTTAGTAAACTAGTTTTCTTGCTTATGGTACAAGTAACCATAAAACCTTATAAAACTCAAAAAAACTCCTAGGTCTTGAAGGACTTTTGGAAGTCTCGGAGTACCCCCGAAATGCTTAAATCTCAAGGTACCTTAAGAACCCCCTTAGGTCTCCCCGCGACCTTCATAGCAAAACTTGGAAAATTCTGCCACATGCCTGTGGCGATGTGTCGCCACAGTTGATAATGTTCTGCCAACTTTTCTGGTATTGGCTACGTGTCGTGGACAATGGAACTAAACTGGCGATGCGTCGCCAATCTGTGAATCTGTAGAATTTTCATAAATTTTGCTGTTATGAACTTTGGACACTTACCAAACATATCAAATATGCTTGGATAGCCTCCGAACTTTACATACATGTAAAACATGTTACATAGATCACAACCAACTATCACAAGCCAATCTATGATGTATTATAACATCATTCCAATCCTCACAAACCTCATAGTCCACAATGATTCAACCTAGTTCACTAACTAATGCTATTGCTAGAATTACTCAAATTCTTCAAGCAAACTCATTCCAATAGCATTAATTGAACTTGAAAACACAACTCCCTTACCTCAACTCCAAGTAACAAGCAAGAATCAAGCACTCTTTCAATTGACTAAGTTCACCAAAGCACCACCTAAGTTCCAAGCAAAACATAGGCACCAAACATCAAATTCTTGCTTTCTAAACAAGACCCAAGCTCCTAACTAACCAATAAACCTGAAATCAATCAAGAACACATAGGTTACCTCGTACTAAAAACAAGGGATGGGAGAAAATATGCTTCCAAGCTCCAAAACCATGGTTTTATGCTTGAAATGAGTTCCCAATGGCCTATATACTTATGATGGCTCATCTTTTCATCAAGAAACTGTGATTTCAAGCTCAATTGGATGGAAAAAGAAGAGTGGAGAGGATGAACTCAAGTTTATGGCAGCCACCCTTCACTTTACCCTCTTATAACCCTTGCTTAACACAAAAGCCACCAAAGTATTAAACTTGATACACTTAACTCCCCATATTTTGGTAACCTTAGCTATTCTTGATTAATCCTTGTTTATTTCATCAAGTTTGGATTAAAGTTGAAAGTTAAGTTATAAAATTTCATTTTAACCACTCGGGACCTAACCCGGCTATTCAGGATGCAAAATTATCATTTTACCCCCGAACCTCATTTAGCGCCTTAACCTTCTTGGAACTTAGTGAACTTTGCTAAAATTTTCTATTCTTACTATGTAAACTTGAATTAAGGTTCCAAACTTAATTTAGAGTACTTTACCTTCCTTAGGCATGCTTCCCACTAGTAGGGCTATAACAGGGGTACCCTTGAGAAGCCTTGAGCTTTGAGCATAAATGAGTCGATGTTGGAGCCAATGGACTCACCATTGCTCAGTAACCTCTCTTAGGTTGCAGTGCCAAGCCTAGTGCCACAATACTAGGGCCCTCACCTAGGTGTTCTACTTTATGCATAATGTGCATGATTACACATTTTGCTTGCTTAGCTTTTCCCAAACTAACTTGAACTTACTTCCAAAACTCTTCCACATGATAAATGGCATGTAATAGCATCAATTAAGTACTTGAAAACATAAAAATCCCTTACTTAATCCAAGATCACAAGCCACAAATCCATAATGCACACACAAGCATAATTTCCTCAAACTTGCACCACAATGTAGAAAACTTATTCTATCCTGGCAAAGCCATTGGCAATACATCAAAAACACATAATATGATCTAAATTTGAGCTAAGAAGACTTAGAACAAGTTTATTTGACTTACCCCTTTTGTGTGAGACACAAAACAGCTCATTGGACTACCTTTGCACACAAGCTAAAATAGCTTGAAATTTAACCTTCACAAACAAGAATCTAGCTTAGGGATTGTTTGCCTAGCTTACCAAGCCTTAAACAAAAAAAAATCACCAAAATCAATCCAAAACCAATAAAAATGGATTACCAAAAAGAAAAACGTGGTTGCTTGGTTCCTTAAGCTCAGGAGAACTACTTGCATTAAGGACCTTCTAGCTTAAGCTTCAACTGACAAAAAACAGTTAGAGTTTAAAAGCTTTTTGGAAATGGTAATGGCTAGGGTTGAGCTCGCCTGGCTTGAGCTCGGCCCTATTGCAATTTGGTACTACTCGAGCTCAAGTTACTCGAGCCCCTTTTGTTTGGGCTCAAGCTCGGCTCGAAAGTGCTCGAGGCTCGAATACAAATATGAATTTATAAACAAAAATATGAAATATATCCAGAATTTTGACAAAAAATAATAAACCAAATCCAAATATCAAATTTTACAACTAAATAAAAACATCTAAATGGAAGAGCATAGCAACATACCAAGTCTAAAGTGACAACTGTCAAACAACATTGCAACATAAATAAAGCCACAACCCACAAGTGAGCCAACCAAATTTGGTGAGGAAACTCCTACCCATGAACAACAACATAAATACATATGTCTAGAGTTCAGTTACAACTTACAATGAAACTAATAGTAATAACATCTAAAGACCAAGTAGCAGCAAAATGCATAAACAGAGCACAACAATACTTCCAGCAGTACCGCAGTAGCAAAAACGCATCAACAAGACAACAAATAGCAGAACGCATCAACAAGCAACAAAAAGCAACTAGCAGCAGCATTAGCAATAATACTTCCAGGCTTCCAGCAGTAGAACAGAAACACGCAACAATAATACTTCCAGGCTTCCAGTAGTAGAAAAAAAAAATGCAGCAACAGAGCCTTGTAGCAAAACAAAACAGTTATCATGTTCACTTTTAGTTGAGGTCATGTTCACTTTCAGCTAATATGGTCATATGTCATGGCAAACAAGAAACAACTGAGGAGCCCAAATATACTTCTACATATTGTTTGGTTCCAATAAACTCAACTACAAGTGAAGATTTTAATTTTTTTACAGCAATTAAACTTTCATGCATTCAATATTCCTGATGAAACTGGATCATATGTGGTTACAATCTGATGACTATAATTAACTTCAGCATAAAAGACTTAAAACAAGAGCATTGAGAACTAATGGATTGGGAAACAATTACTTAGATAACATAAAAATTACGTTGCAAAATATTCCAATATGGGAAGAATCCTAGGACACATTTCTCCTACTAATTCTCATTATCCATTTCCAACTGCGCCCACACGAGCCACACGCATAAAATTGGCAAACTAACGTTATATTACTGCTTTTAGTTTTCTTTAAGAAAATCGCACCTTCATGCCACAGGGATTATATCAGATGATAGCTAAAAACCCAAGAGGAGAAAAAGGGGGAATTATAAACCGAGTTTCCCTAGCCCTTTTAACTCCTTAGAACATGAGTAGTAGAGCAAGTATCTTTTATTTAAGAAACACACGAAGCGGAAATTATATCTTCACCAAAGGGATTTTTGTAACTGAGCCTCTTATGTAAGAAAACAAAATGAAAGGGCACTTTCAGAAAGTTTGCTGTGAAGGCCTGCTCCACTTGCTAAATTTTGAACCATAAATGGCACATCTTATCATGCTTCTAAAAACAGGCAGTTAAAAAAAGCCTAGCTCCAAGTGAAACAAGAGAAGGGCAAATAAAAAAAAAAGTAAGAGATAAAGCTTGAGTAGGGTAGGGAGAGGGAAATAAGGAACAGAGTAATTACTTGAGGAAAAGGACAAGTTGTACAAAATTTCATATATATATGCAGTAATTAAGGAAACAAAATTTTATTCCAATATTGATAATGAGAATTAGTAGGAGAAATTTTATGGCTAGTGCTTCTTGCAAAAATTCAGATAACTCTCTTCCAACCTAGGATTATATGATGCATACAACAATCAAAATTCCATCTATCTATATAACATTGGAATGCAACTTAAACATTCTTCACCAGTGATTAGAAAATATGACTCCTAGAATCCAAAAGAATTTTCACAACAAAGAAGCTATTAAATAACAAGATTTTACCTGATTTGTTTTTTATTCTCAAGAAAATCCATATCACGGAATAGATAGATTGACTACAATTGGATTTTTCTTACACTACAAAAGAGTAGAACCAAGTAAGCAAATAACTCAAGTATATGGAACTAAACTTTCTTATGAAATAATTTTGCTAAATATGAAATGATAATTTAACAAGAAGATTTTTCAGAACAAAAAAGTTAGTAAAATTAATCTAAATACTCACAGTATCTTTCTTCTTTACACCATGGAGGTTTCTAAGCCAATCCCCTCCACAAATTAAAGCTTGCATAGTCTCAATTGAAAGTGAAGCACGGTATGAGTCAATCACTCTACTTCCAGCACTAAATGTTGCTTCAGATGCAACTGTAGTAATCGGAATTGCTAAAATCTCAGTTGTCATCTTTGACAACACCCTATATTTTGATTGATTTCCCTTCCACCAAGCTAATATGTCAAAGGGTGAATCTGGATGACAGGAAAAACAACCATTTTCTAAGTACATATCCAAATCAGTTTTCTTTAGCACCATAGTTTCGGTTGTCATCACATATTGCTGAATTTCTACAAACCCCGAGCCTGAAGAGAGTGCTGAAGTGAAGTAGAAGATGATTGGGAAACGGAACTTGTCCATTCCTTATTTCGGTTTGTACTTTGGTCATGCTCAATCACATACTTGTCGTACAACTCATATAAAGCTCTCTTCACCTTGTCAATATTCTCTCGTGCCTCTAATGAAGTGTATATCCTTGGAAAACAATATTCAAGAGCCTTCATTTTAACTCTTGGATCCAAAATGGCAGCAATTGCCATCAACAAGTTACACTCCCCCCAATACTTATCAAACTTCTGTTTCATCTCAGTTACCATATCTCTTACGAAGGCATCTTTAGCAGTTACCCTACTATCTAAAACCTGCTTCACCTTGCACACTTAAAAAAAAAACAAATTTAACGTTGGATATGTGCTTCCAGATATAACATTAGTGGCTCTAGCAAATACCTCTAAGATCGCCAATATCTTATCCATCTTCTCCCAATCCTTCTTACTTGGACACGAGATATAATTGACCTCTTTTTGTTGGTATTTTGGGAAGACATCTTTAACCTTCGAAGCACAAGATAACATCTCATAGGTTGAGTTCCAACGAGTCTTACAGTCTAGCACAAGTTTTCTGTAAGGTAACTGCAACTGCTGTACGATATCACAAAATGTCTTCAATTTTGCTTCACTTTGATTCACAAAATGAACACTTTCCCTCACATCCTCGATCACATACTAAATCTCATTCAAACCATCTTGAACAATGAGATTAAGAATATGCGCACAACATCACATATGGAACAACTTTCCACCACAAAGCAATTTCCTATTCACCTCAAAAATATCTTTCAAATTACTAATAGCGTTGTCATTAGATGAACAGTTATTAACTGATATGGTGTAAATTTTATTCTCGATGCCCCATTCCTTCAGACACTTGTACAAAGCATCTGAAAATGTCCACACCACGATGTGAAAGAGGAATGTGGACAAAATTCAACACCCATTTATTAAGTTTCCAATCTGGGTCAAGGAAGTGAGTAGTGACTACCATATACCCTATCTTTTGATTTTTAGACTTCCACAAATTTGTTGTCAAGCTAATCTTTGAAATTTTGTTCAGAAGCCCCTTTAATCTTCTCTTCTCATGCTCATAAGCCTTCATACAATCTGACCTTAATGTGACCCGACTTATCTTCTTCCATTGAGGAATTGCAATCCTCATCATAAAGTTAAACCCATCCTCCTCTACAACCATGAATGACTTCTCATGCATCAATATCCAATGAGCAATAGCCTATCTCATTTTCATTGCATCATATTTTTTGTTTACCACAGCTGGTGCAAGGGTATGAAAGCTATCACTAGTACTTGTGTTTTCTGGCTGGAAATTAATAAACCCTTGTCATTTCATGTAAAGCTTTCTTTTAGTGTGCTTTTTCAAATGCCTACGAAGATGTGATGTACTTGAAGACTTGCTCATCGACATAAGTGTTCCATAATGCATGCACTTTGCCTTCTTTAACCCATTCGAATCAGTGCATGTTTTGAATTCTTTCCAAACATTAGATCTTTTGCTACTTTCTTTCTTTTTTTTCAATGCCCCACCAACTGTTGTCTCACCACTTACGGCATCCCCATCATTTTTTTCCTTATTCTCACCCTTATTTGTCGAACTTGATTAGCCTCAATGGGAATATTAGCCATTTCTGCTATTCGAGCTTGATCGGTGTCAATGGTGGTGTCAATTTGATCAACATCCATGGGTGGATTTGTATTTGACTCACCCATAGATTGAAAACCCATACTCGACATTGACATTGCTGCAAAATGAAACATTGTCACAGACTCACAGGTACATAAAAGGCTACAAAATTGCCTTGTTTTAGCCAATGTTTCTTAATTGTCTGCCTTGTTTCAACAGACAAAACTCAGCAGCCAATGTACTCAATTCCCCCTTGATGCCCAATCACTTACTAACCTATAATCATTTGATGACAAAAATAACTCTACCAATGGTATTTCCCAAACATAATAACAAAAATCGACAAACATCAACACTCAAAGTCTCAAACATTGCAAATCTAGTGCAATAAGCATTCATAAATTTACATACTCCACTAATTCCACCCCTATAGTATTCTATTGTTAATTAAAATATTCTAACATTGCAAAACCATTACAAATTTACAAATGACAAATAAAAGAACAAATTGCAAGTTTTATAGAAGCATTAACTATGGAAAGAACCATTCATAAGTTCCTAAGTTTATTGCAAATAAAAATTGGATGCAAGTGACGAAGGATAAAAGCATAGATTATTATCCTTGGTCAATTCTATGTATTTATATAATTATTAGTTTTATAAGTCTTGCCTAAGTTTACTTTTTATTAATTTTAGGGAACAAATGAAATCTGGTAATTTATGGGTCTACTAAAAATTCTAGAATTTTAAGGAACAAATAAAATCTTGTTTGATTTTCTTTCTTGGTTAGTAGATAATTGCTTAGTAGCTTTCCAAGTTCTATTATGATTTTCAATTTGAGTTCTCTTGCAATAGGTTCCCTTAACATAATCTAGTATCCGGCTATACATTGCTTCCAAAGAACATTGCATTCCAAGCTCCTAAAGAACAATGCTCCAAAATTAATAACAAACATTGACACTCAAACATTGTAAAATCCGAAATTGAACAATTAAGAACAAAAAATTTAGATACAAAAATCCTAAACAAAAATTAAATACCAGGTTGGCTCGAAAGGATTCTGGTGCCTTACACCGTGGCACTGCCTAACTGATTATTTCTGCCTGGGGCCGAAAAACAGATTAGGGCACGGGCGTGGTGCTCCAACAAGGAGATTAGTTGTCTCTGGAGTGCGATTGCGACTGGGAGTATAGGAATTGGAGTAGGGCACGAGTACCGAAATTGGAATCGGAATCGACTTCGAAGGTGAGGGAAACAAATTACGAAGGCTGAGGGGAGTAGCCGAGGCCGAGTAGGGGACTGGGTGCTGAGTCAGGGCAGGGGAGAGCCAGGACGGGAGTCAGGACTTGAGGTCATGGAGTTGGGAATCCGGAGGGACTCGGGAGAGTGACGAGAGTCTGAACTTTGAAGACTTTGAACTTTGTCTGAACTCTGATTCTGAATCCGAAGAGAGACTAGGTCATTGGGAGAGGGACTAAGGGGAAGGGCTGAAGGGGAGTGGGTTGAGTGTTGAATACTCATAAGTGTATTGTTATTAAGGGTTTAAATCATCATTATACACATTGAGTATGATTAATTTTTATATTCTGAGCATTTTTTCCACCAGGTTACTATTCACGTGTTTTTACTATTCATACGCATTTTTTACATTATTCACCGACTTACTATTCATATTACATTATTTCACTATTCATACGCATATTCACTGTACATACGCGGTTTACTGTTCATTAATATTAAAATATATATATTAAATAATTATTTTTTATGTAGGTAAAAATCATCACTTGGCGGCCCTTCATGAGAAAAAATCATATCTGGAGCTGTAGGCATCGGAACTGAGTGATTCCAAATTCATCTGAAAGCCAACACATAGATCTTCAACTCTGCTTCATTCCGCAAGCTAGTTTGATCATTTTCATTGCCGAAATCTGATTATAGATGAGACCATTCGTTATTTCATGTGCTAAAGAGCAGTTTCGGTAGAAAAATCATAACTTGAGCTACGGATGTCCGATTTGAATGAGCAAGCTATCAATTCGAAGCTAAAGAGGAGATCTACAACTTTTGTGCTTTGAGGAAGAGCTGATCTGATGTCTACGATGGCCAAAAAATTAAAAGAAGTTGTGGCCTGCCATTATTGATTTGTATTTACCTACATTTTACCATTTTATTTTTACCATTTCACCCACCCCAAAACTCTATAAATAGGCACCTTGGGGGGAGGGTGAAGGTTGCCATTTTCTTAGGCCTCTTTTATGTTCTTGTATCATCTTTAGCTTTTCTTCTTTGTTCTTGTTCTAGTTTTCAATACCGAAGCTCTGTCCAAGTGTTTTCTCGTTCTTCTTCTTGTTCTTTCTTTGATCTTTCAATCTATGTTTATTTCATCTTTCTACATGTTGTTTACTTTTATTATGTCTAACTAATCTTCTTTTTGCTAAGGTGAAAGGGTGAAGCTTTTGGTATAGAGGTTATGATTGATTTGAATGGATCACAACGTTAACGGTATTTTCTTCCTTAATCTATTTAACTTCCTTCCTTGTTAAGTAGGAGTCTTGATTCATCATAGTCAAATCATTGGCACAAAAGCTGCTTGATTCCCTCTGTAGAACATGGCTCTGCCGGCTATATTGGAATCTTGAGTTATTGTCGACAAAGGTTGGCATGATGGATACTTGAACCCATTAGCAAGTGTTGGCGTTTTAAGATCAATGAATGTTAATACTAACTAAATTCCCCGATTGGGACCTCCTTTATGTGTGGATCTCAATTGAGTGGTAAGATGGGCTAAAATTAATCATAACCGATATACTAAAAGTGGATCCCCTAACCTTAGCTATTTTATTTGAATTTGAGTTTTTAATCAACACCAGTTCACACCTTGCACCAATATCTTTCCTTATTACCAAATCTATAATTTGTATTTCTTAATTCACTTTCCTGTGGTTCGACACTCAGACTCCCGAGATTTTATTACTTGCGACAACCTACACTTGGGTTACAACTGCTAGAGTGCAGCAAGTTTTTGGTGCCGTTGCCGGGGAAGTAAAATTAGAGTACAAGTTTATTTTTTTTTTCTTTTTGTTCTTTTTATTTTGTTTTATTTTTTGTTCTTTATATGGCAGGCTGAGCCTCCTACCTATTAATTTGTGTTAATCTTATTTTTCTTTATTGTTGAATGGCAGGCTAAGCCTCTTATCTTTTATTTTTTATTTTTTTGTTCTTTTTTTTTGTTGTTGTTGAATTGCTTCCTTTTTATTTATTTTTCTTATTATTATTGTATGGAAGGCTGAGCCTCCTACCTAACTTGTTATTGATATTTGTTTTTCTTGTTGTTATTTTGTTTATTGTATGAAAGCTTGGTCACGTACATCAAGTGGTAGACTGGTAAGAGAATCTTCATCTTCTTCAAACATGGCTGAACACATTAATGAACAAGAAGATAATCATTCTCTTCATAATGACCAAGATCGGCCTAGGACACTTAGAGAATACATGAACCCCATAAGAAATAGCACACCATCATGTTTAATTTTTCCTGCTGATGCATGTAACTTCAATTTCAAGCCAGGTATTATTCAACTTTTACCAACTTTTCATGGCTTTGATTCTGAAAATCCATACTTGCATTTGAGAGAATTTGAGGAAGTCTGTCACACATATAACAACCTAAACTGTAGCATGAACACCATCAGGCTTAAGCTTTTTCCTTTTTCTTTAAAAGATAAAGCTAAAACTTGGCTACAAAATCTTAGGTCAGGCTCCATCAATTCATGTGATGAACTGCAACAACAATTTTTGAAAAAAAATTTTCCTGCCCATAGAACAAATTCTTTCAAAAGGCAAATCACTACTTTCACACAAAAATCAGGAGAAACTTTTTACCAGTGTTGGGATAGATACAAAAATTTACTTAACACATGCCCACACCATGGTTTTGAAACATGGAGATTAGTCTCACATTTTTATGAAGGTTTGACACCTAGGGAAAGACAAATGGTAGAAATGATGTGCATTGGAACATTTGAGGAGAAAGATCCTGACGAGGCAATGAATTTTTTAGACATGTTAGTAGAGAATGCACAAAATTGGGACACTGCTGGTACCCATGAGGCCCTAGGTAAGACTCAAACCCTTGCATCTAGTGGAGGCATATATCATCTTAAAAAAGATAATGACTTTTAAGAAAAATTTGCATCTTTAGCTAGAAAGATTGAGGCTTTAGAAATGAAGAAAACTGGTCATTTAAAATCTGTTGAAGAAGTTGTTCGTCACATTTGTGAGACCAATGACCATCCCACTAGCAATTGCCCAACTTTGCCCACTTTCAAAGAATGTCTCCAGGACCAAGTCAATGCATTGAATAACTTCAAAAAGCCAACCCAAAATCCATACTCACAAACTTACAGTCCTGGTTAGAGGCATCACCCAAACTTCAGTTGAAAAAGTGGCAATCATTCTCAACCGTCACAACTACCTTTGTACACCCAACAAAATTTTCAACAATCTCAAGGGTATGCACCATATATTCCTCCTTTTAGGAAAATTTTTGAAGATACATTGCATTCATTCATTGATAAGCAAAAGTCCATCAATGCTCAAACAAGTCAAAACCTGAATGATTTGAAAAATACTCTTGCAAAATTTGCATCTGCACTCAACATTCAAGAGAAAGGAAAATTTCCTTCTCAACCACAAGAAAATCCTAAAGGCCAAATCATGGATCAAGCGAAGTCAACCATTACACTCCGCAACTGTAAGGTTGTTGAAAAATCCATTCCTGAACCTTGTTAAGGAGGTGATGAGTCAACTTCTAAGAGTAAAGAAGGGGTTGAACCTTTACCAAGCAAAGAACAAATTGAATCTCCACCAGTACCTCCATTTCCGCAGGCATTAACTGTTCCTAAGAAGGTGAACCAAAATCCTGAAATTTTGGAAATTTTCAAGTAGGTGAAGATCAATATTCCTTTGTTAGATGCGATCAAACAGGTTCCTTATGCCAAATTTTTAAAGGATTTGTGCACTGTTAAAAGAAAGCTAAATATGAGAAAGAAAGCCTTCTTGGTTAAGCAGGTAAATTCTGTTATTCAAAATAATACTGTTTTGAAATACAAGGATCCTGGTTGTCCAACAATTTCATGTTTTATTGGAGAACATAAAATTGAGCAAGCATTACTTGATCTTGGGGCTAGTATAAACTTACTTCCATATTCAATTTACCAAAAACTAAATTTGGGTGAATTAAAACCAGCTGACATAACTCTTTTGTAACTCTTTTGCTTGCTAACAGATCAGTGAAAGTACCAAGAGGAGTTGTTGAGGATGTGTTAGTTTAAGTTGATAAATTTATTTATCTTGTGGATTTTATTATTTTGGACACACCACCAGGAGAAATTAAGAATTCAATACCTGTTATTTTGGGACGTCCATTTTTAGCAACTTCAAACGCTTTGATTAATTGCAGGAATAGACTGATGAAGTTGTCATTTGGAAATATGACATTAGAGCTAAATGTTTTCAATTTGCTTAAGCAACCTTCTGAGAAAGAAGATGAAAGTGAAGATGACTGTATCATTGGTGAAATTGTAGAAAATTATATCCAAGAATAAAGTATTTCTGATCCTCTTGAAAAATGTTTAGTTAATTTGTTTGAATCAAGTATGCAAATGGATCAGGATACTTTTAACATATGTGTATTACTTGATTCTTCACAAGTGGAAGGAAACACACATTGGAAACCAAAAATTGAGGAGTTGGAAAAACCTGAAGTTGAAAAGCAAGATAAAATACCCACACCAGAGTTGAAGCCATTGCCCAAAGAACTGAAATATGCATTCCTTGGAGAAAACTCTTCTTATCTGGTGGTAATTTCATCTACTCTCACATTTGAGCAAGAAGGTAAGTTGATTGAATTACTTAAAAGGCATAAAAGTGCAATTGGATGGACATTAAAAGACATAAAGGGCATTAATCCCTTAATTTGTTCACATAGAATAAATTTAGAGGATAATGCTAAATCCTATCAACAACCTCAGAGAAGACTCAATCCACACATGAAAGAGGTTGTAAGATCTAAAGTTCTCAAATTACTTGATGTAGGAATTATTTACCCTATCTCTGACAGAAAATGGGTTAGTCCAACCTAAATGGTTCCAAATAAGTTTGGCATCACAGTGGTGATAAATGAAAAAGGTGAGTCTTTACCAACTCGAATAACCTCTAGTTGGAGAATGTGTATTGATTATAGGAAATTAAATCTTGCCACCAGATATGATCATTTTCCATTACCTTTCTTGGACTAAATTTTAGAAAGAGTAGTAGGACATCCATTTTATTGCTTTCTTGATGGCTACTCAGGTTATTATCAAATTCCCGTAGCTCTTGAGGACCAAGAAAAGACCACTTTCACATGTCCTTTTGGAACCTTTGCATTTAGACGCATGCCTTTTGGACTTTGCAATGCCCCAGCAACATTTCAAAGATGTATGCTGAGTATTTTTAATGATATGATTGAAAAATATCTTGAAGTTTTCATGGATGATTTAACCGTTTATGGAAATTCATTTGATAATTGTCTTGAAAACTTGGAAAAGGTTTTAAAAAGATGTGAAGAAAAAGGTTTGGTACTAAATTGGGAAAAATGTCATTACATGGTCACCTCTGGAATTGTTTTGGGTCATGTTGTATATTCTAAAGGAATCGAAGTTGATAAAGCAAAGGTGGAACTCATTGCTCAGTTACCTTTACCCAAAACTGTTAGAGAAATTCGCTCATTTTTGGGACGTGCAGGCTTTTATCGAAGGTTCGTTAAAGGGTTTAGTGAAATATCTAGACCTATTTGCAACCTCCTTGTGAAAGATGTTTCATTTGAATGGACTCAAGAATGTGAAAGTTCTTTTGATAAGTTAATTGGCCTTTTAACATCCTCTCCAATCATGCAACCCCCAGACTGGTTCTTGCCTTTTGAGGTAATGTGTGATGCTAGTGATTATGCCGTTGGTGCTATTTTAGGACAAAGAAAGGAAGGTAAGCCATATTTAATTTATTATGCAAGTAGAACTTTGAACAATGCACAAATGAACTACACTACAACTGAGAAAGAACTACTTGTAGTAATATTTTCATTGGATAAATTTTGTTCTTATCTGATTGGTTCAAAAACCATTGTTTACACCGACCATTCTGCTGTCAGGTATTTAATGTCAAAGCAAGATGCTAAACCAAGGCTGATATGCTGGATCTTATTACTTCAAGAATTCAACATTGTGATTAAGGATAAAAAAGACATCGAAAATGTTGTCGCTGACCATTTGTCAAGGTTGACAATGGATTCAACAATTGAGGCTGCACCCATAAATGATTGTTTTCCTGATGAATTTTTATTTTCTGTCACTACAATACCATGGTTTGCTAATATTGTCAATTTTTTGGTGACAGGACGGATGCCAGCTCAATGGAATGTCCAAGATAAGAAGAAATTTCTATATGAGGTGAAAAAAATTTACTGGGATAATCCTTATCTTTTCAAATATTGTCCTGATCAGATATTCTGGAGATGCATACCTGAAAATGAGGTAAAAAGTGTCATTGAATTTTGTCATTCAGAAGCATGTAAGGGGCATTTTTTGTCAAAGAAAACAGCTGCAAAGATTTTGCAGTCTGGATTTCACTAGCCCTCTTTGTTCAAAGACACACATGTATTTTGCAAAGCATGTAAAAATTGCTAGAAATTAGGATCAATTTCAAAAAGAAACATGATGCCTTTGACTCCTATCCTTATCATTGAAATTTTTTACTGTTGGGGAATAAAGTTCATGGAACTATTTCCACCATCATTTAGCTTCGTGTACATTTTAGTTCCAGTAGATTATGTTTCAAAATGGGTAGAGGCAATTCCGTGTCGAAATAATGATCATAAAACTGTAATTAAATTTTTAAAGGAAAATATTTTGAGTCGATTTGGGATTCCTCGGGCCATAATAAGTGATGGGGGAACACATTTTTGTAATAGACCATTTGAATCCTTGTTGAAGAAGTATGGTATCACACATAAGGTTGCCACCCCTTATCACCCACAAACAAGTGGACAAGTAGAATTAGCAAATAGGGAGATAAAACAAATCCTTGAAAAAACAGTCAACCCAAATTGAAAGGATTGGTCTTTGAAACTAACCGATGCACTTTGGGCTTATCGCACTGCTTTTAAAACATCACTTGGCATGTCTCCTTATAGGTTAGTTTATGGAAAACCTTGTCATTTGCCTGTGGAACTTGAACATAAAGCTTATTGGGCTATTAAAGCTTTCAATTCAAATCTCAATGATGCTGGTGTTTTGCGCAGGTTGCAACTAAATGAGCTTGAAGAGTTGAGAAATGATGCATATGAGAATTTGAAAATATATAAAGCTAGAACCAAAGCTTTTCATGACAAAACAATCTTAAGAAAAACACTTGAGGTTGGTCAAAAGGTTTTGCTTTATAATTCTCGACTTCATATATTTCCTGGAAAACTGAGATCTAGATGGAGTGGACCTTTTATTGTGAAACATGTTTATCCTTATGGGGCCATTGACATTGAAAATCCTAAAAATGGTAATGTGTTTAAAGTAAATGGACAAAGAGTTAAACCATTTTTGGAGAATCATGATTTTCAGGAAGAAGTAGTTCATCTCAGTGACCCTCACAATGATCATGGTAAGTAAAAGTAAATATATTTTCTCTTCTTAGATAGTTTTCTTTTAAGTTTCATTTTTTTTCTTTCTTACTTTGCTTTTCGTCTTTTCCCGGTTAAGTGGCGGATACGGTACTCCGTGGCTCTCAAGTCGGTTGTTTCAGTTTCCCATAATAACTGATTTCTTTCTCTTTCCCTTCTTTCAATTTCTTCTTAAAAAAAATGGAATCTACTCTTTCTGCTTTGCGAAAATACTTTCCTTCTCTCCCAATGAATGTTCTTAAAAGGATTTACCAAGTTAGATGTGAACGATTAAGAGTTTTGATGCACAAAGGCATTCCTGAAGATGTGCGTTGGTTAATTGAAGCTAAGGTCCGTTTAGCTGGTGAAACCCTAGATGCATTTGTGTCTCACATGCCTGGCTTAGGTAAAAGCTCTTATGCCAAAAAGCGAAGAGCGAAAAGATTACGAGTTTGTCACAAATGTGGTCGATGAACTTGTGATACTAAATATCGTTCTTTAGGAAGGGTGTCTGATAATCGAGAAGATAAAATACAATTCATTAAAAATGGCCTGAGTAAGGATTCTTTGGATAATATCCGATGAACTTTTGAGATGCATTCTTGTGAATTAGTGCAACATGAACTTTTTGGTTTATGGAGTATTTTTCATAAAGAACGAGAACGTTATAGTCTTGGGAATCTGACTTTAAACGACCCTGTTTGCCAGTTTATAAGAAAAACTGGATGAGAAGCATATCCCTGACTCATAGAAGGCGTTGAAGCCGTTACTGGACGTAAAACCAGTGGAAGATGTGAGCCACAATCACAACTACTATACATTAATGTCATTTTATTTTTGTTATTTTTTTTTTTTACAGGTTGTCAATCCTTAATAAGTGATGAAGCACTGTGGAAGAGAGCAATCGGACTTGTGGATCTGTTTATCTTGTCTTTTAGTTTTACTATCAGCATTTTCTTTATTTTGGTTTAAGTTATTTCAGGTTTTTCATTTTCAATAACTACCAGTTCAGGTAATTTCTTCTTCACTCTTCTTATCTATGTTTTGACATTGGGGACAATGTCTTAATCTGGTTGGGGGGAGGGATAGTTGATATTTTTTTTTTTTTTTTTAGTTTAGTTTCTCTCATGCTGATATTAAAACCATTAGACAAAGCCCTTAGTTTAGGATAGCTGAGTTATCGCATCCTATAGGCATGCTAGTTATAACATTTTGGGGTAGCTAGGTTTCAATCCTATTTGGATTATCTCACAAGTAATCTATATTTTCTAAAGAAAATATTAGATGAAACCTGAATATTGATTCCAAACATCCATTCCCTTGTATAATTTGTCAGTTTTATTGTCATTTTTTTTATGCTAGTGTTGATTATTGATTTTTTTTCTTTCTTTTTCATTTCAAGTACATGTTTGCATGATAGTTGCATGTAGGAACATTTAGCATGAATTTAGGTTGTTTGTTTGCATTTAGGAACCCAACTCATGGAAATATCATCATTGGATGTATACCTTGTAAATTTGAAATGGTTGTTAATTTTTAAAAGCAGTTAAAGTATGTTGCTTGTTACCTAAGGAAAATAAATAACCGGTGAGCACTTTTGAGCCTTTAGTGTTTATTAGGATGTGTGAATTTCTTTGTTGAGAGTGCTTACTTTGTGTTTTGAGCTAGACCTTGCTTGGATGAGTGGTCTTAAGGACCCATGCAACCTCACTTCTTGTATGTAAATTTAAGGAAGAAGATGGCATTTTAGGGCCAACCACTTACCAAAAGGCTAACCTTGTACATTATCCCTTAGTGAGCCCCTTTGAGCCTTATAGCCTTATTCTTTGTTTGAACCCTATATGTTTAAACACTTCCACTTCATTTTGATCCTTTATTGTCCTTGGAACTAGTGATGCTTATATGATTATGGGCTTAGAGAATTAAAATGAATGTGTTGTTTTTTGTAAAATAAAGAATAAGTGTGGGGTGTACTTCAGAATATGTTAGGTTACCTTGTGCTTAATTTGTCATAGTGGAAAAATTGGGGTGAGTTGAGCTTAAATCATAAAAATTGAGTGTATATCATTGGATGGTTGAGTTTTAAACAAATTTTGATTTATGGTAAAAAAAGGCAAAAGCGAGATCATAAGAAAAAGCCATCACAAAATAAAGTAAAAATATATATATAGATAAAAAAAAAAAAAACTCTTTCGTTTCATAATACTTAGCCTCTTTTTCTTTTATGGCAGTCTAAAAAAAAATTGTTCTCTTTCCTTTTCAAATAAAATTATATATGCTCATACCCATGTGGAATCCTTACTAAAGCAAAGATGAAAGACATCTTCTTTTATCTTTTTCTGATAGATAAATGCATAATCATGGAAGACAGTTAAAAAAAAATAGCTTCAGCCTTAATATTTGTGCAAATCAAATGAGGCCAGCCATTTTGAAATGGAGAGAGGTAAAAAAAAAAAGAAAAAAACAGAGAAAAAAAAAAAAAAAATTGTTAAATTCAATAAGTTTGAAACTCAACCATATTTGTTTTCTAAACTCATGTGTTGTTAAGGAATTGTGTTTTGGAGAGGACTTGGAGACTAGGGTTGAATTGGGTATTTAGTGTTTTAGGTGCCCACATTTATTGTATTACTAGTTCTCTTAAACTCCACCATTAAAAAGCCTCCATCCGATTCCCGCTTTCACCAAACCCAGCCTCATTACAACCTTGTATAAAGACCATTGGACTTAAATTTACATGCAGTTCCCTTTTGGGAATCTAGTGAGGGTGAAGTTGGATCCCCTTGCAAGCTCCGGATTGAGAAACACAAAGTAAGCTGTTCACAAACCCACCTTAAAATAAGTGCAAATACTTAGGGAGTGATCTTCTACCTCTGGTAACAAGGACTTAACTTTTTCTCCTTTCATTAATTACTTGCAAGTCAAGTTTACAAGTGTTATATATTCATAGCATGATTTGTCATGAGTTGTTAGATTATGTATTTTGTTTATTTTCTTAGGTTACACTTGCTAGGGACTAGCAAGAACCTGGTTGGGGGGTGTGATGAATACTCATAAGTGTATTGTTATTAAGGGTTTAAATCATCATTATACACTTTGAGTATGATTAATTTCTATATTCTGAGCATTTTTCCACCGGGTTACTATTCACATATTTTTACTATTCATACTCATTTTTACTATTCACCGACTTACTGTTCATACGCGTATTCACTGTACATACGCGGTTTACTGTTCATTAATATTAAAATATATATATTAAATAATTATTTTTTATGTAGGTAAAAATCATCACTTAGCGGCCCTTCATGAGAAAAAATCATATCTGGAGCTGTAGGCATCGGAACTGAGTGATTCCAAATTCATCTGAAAGCCAACACATAGATCTTCAACTCTGCTTCATTCCGCAAGCTAGTTTGATCATTTTCATTGCCGAAATCTGATTATAGATGAGACCCTTTGTTATTTCGTGTGCTGAAGAGCAGTTTCGGTAGAAAAATCATAACTTGAGCTACGGATGTCCGATTTGAATGAGCAAGCTATCGATTCGAAGCTAAAGAGGAGATCTACAACTTTTGTGCTTTGAGGAAGAGCTGATCTGATGTCTACGATGGCCAAAAAATTAAAAGAAGTTGCGGCCTGCCATTGTTGATTTGTATTTACCTACATTTTACCATTTTATTTTTACCATTTCACCCACCCCAAAACTCTATAAATAGGCACCTTGGGGGGAGGGTGAAGGATGCCATTTTTCTTAGGCCTCCTTTATGTTCTTGTATGTTCTTTAGCTTTTCTTCTTTGTTCTTGTTCTAGTTTTCAATACCGAAGCTCTGTCCAAGTGTTTTCTCATTCTTGTTCTTGTTCTTTCTTTTGATCTTTCAATCCATGTTCATTTCATCTTTCTACATGTTGTTTACTTTTATTATGGCTAACTAATCTTCTTTTTGCTAAGGTGAAAGGGTGAAGCTTTTGGTGTAGAGGTTATGATTGATTTGAATGGATCACAACGTTAACGGTATTTTCTTCCTTAATCTATTTAACTTCCTTCCTTGTTAAGTGGGAGTCTTGATTCATCATAGTCAATCATTGGCACAAAAGCTACCTGATTTGTAATGCCCTGAAAATCCCGAGTATTTAAGTCTCGGATTATGGAGATAAAAAGGGCTCAGAAAAATTTTCAAAAAGGGAATTAAGCTCATTGAGTTTGGGAGACATTATTTAGGTGAGGAATTGGGTTTATGTGAGTGTTGGACACTCTTGAAATTAAGCTTAGCTTAGGCCAAGAATATTAGTGATGAAATGGTGAAATTTAAAGTTAAGGAACTCAATTGCACAAAGGGATTTTTTGTAGTTGGGCTCAATTGCCTAAAATCAGAAAGTTGGAGGACTAAAGGGGGAATTATGCCATTTTAATGGCCTAGGATGCCTTGGCCAGCCATGCGCCTCCATTTCCCAATATTTTATGCCGCCTCCCTCCAAATCCCATTATTTTGATCCACCTCCCATCCTTAGTCAAGACTTTAGATTCTTTCTTCACCTTCTTGTCTCCTACTTTTGACTTTTTCTACCAACTTACACAAAAGTCTTCCAATTAGTCTTCCTTCCATTAAATCATGTCTCCCAATCTTGCAAACCACATTATACACTCATTTTCTCTCCCATATGTCCGGCCATTACCCTCCCACACATTAAAACATAATCAATCCACTCATTCAAAGCCATTTGCTCTCAAACTCTCTCCTTTTCTCTTCATTTTCTTCCATACCAAATCTCACCATTCCAAACACATTTCCAACTCTTTTCCTCCTCTAAATATTCATCCATAACTAGAAATCATCCTTTCTCAAGTTAAACCAAGTATTTTTGGTAGAATTCAAGCTCTAAGACCATAAAGAGTAAGAATCAAGTAAAGAATTCAAAGAAAACCAATGAGAAAAATTTGGCCATTTCCATTTCTTGGAGGTTTTGTGCTATACTCAAGGAGCTCTTTATGTGATTGAGTTTTTAAGTTCATTAGAAGCAAGAAATCAAGAAGAAGCTTGAAGAACATCAAATACATGAAATTGGCCTTACCTCTTATGTGAGGTTCTGTAAGTGTACACCAAGTGTTCTTGGTATTTTGTGTTATTTGAGTTAATCACCAAGTGTTCTTGGTATTTTATGGTTACTAATAAAATTTGGCCCATCTTGGTTCTTATGCTAGAAAATAGTTTCTAGAGTCAACAAGCAAAGAAAATGAAGGAAAATAAGCTTCTAAAGCTTTCGGTATTATGGGTAAGGATTCCTATACTCACTTTATTGCATGGTATAGTTCCATGGCTTTTTTGTGTGAGTATTCGGGCCCCTAGGTGATGGTCAAAGAACCATGTGATCCTAGGAGTGCTAAGAGGACTAAGTTGTTTTGTTGCTTCAGCAACTTTGTGTGAGGATTTCTCATACTCACTTTGTGAGTATTCGGGCACATAGTGCTAAGTGGGCTAAGTATCATTGCTTCAGCAATTTTGTTTACTCATGAGTTCTGTGCAAGCATTTAAGGCTTGGAATTGAGTTTGGCTAACTCGATTCCCAAGTTAATGAGCTCAGTACGGTATAAGAAATGGTTGACCGATATTGTGTGATATAGAATATGCTAATGCTTGCTATGCCTATACGGAATTGTGTTATGTGGTGTGTGTGTGTTTTGTGTGCTTCTATGAATTGGTTGTGCATGCTGACCCCGATTATTATTATTATCATTATTGTTATTGCTATGTGCCCTGTGTTTTCTTTGTCTTAGTGTTTTCTTTGTAGGACTGGAATAATTGCCATTATGTTCTTGGCATAAGTTAGGCTTTGGAAGCCATATGTTAGGCCTTGGAGGCCATAAGTTAGCTTTGAAAGCCAAATGAAATTCCTCACTAAGTTAGGCATTGGATGCCACCGGAATCTTTACTGAGTTTTATAACTCACCCGTCTTCCTCTACTTTTGTAGGTAAAAGGAGCTATAGAAAAGCATTAAGGTCAAGAGTATGTATACTTTTTCGGATGGTAAAGGTTTGTGCATATGTTGCTCAATATTCTAAGTGTCCTTTGTGATAAGGATTGCTTGTAAATCAAGCTAATGTTGTGGACTTCCTTCTGCAGGCTTATGGAGTATAGAAATTTGTGGGAACAAGGTCTATTAAGGTGGAATGTGTTATATGGAATTATGCATTATTTGCCATGTATCATGCTTCCGAATATCATGGCTAAGTTTTAAATGAATATGTTCACTTTCAGTATAACACCACTTTTATGACTTGTAAATATGAACTCACGGACTATGGAATGTTTTGGTATGCTTGGTGATTTTACCATGTGCTTGGCATGTGCTAAGAATGATATGCAAGTGTGGAAGTTGAGTTGTTTATGTTCAATGAGAAGGAGCTCGCATGTTAAGTATCAGTATAATTGCATGATCATAAAAGTTATGTTCAATTATGAAGCATGCAATATTCGGTTTTGTATGTGCACTTAAGAAAGAAGTTGCAAGTGAACTTGGAATAGTATGGAAATGGTCACATGTGTGCTAAAATGGCTTCTAAGGATATTAAGTACATTTAAATGGACATGTGTACTTTTGGATGAATTAAGTATGTGAAATGATGCCTATGATATTGTGTGCACAGGTGGAGAAAATACTGGAAGAGGCTTATGTTTGACTATGTGCTATGGAATGGTCTTTGTATGTTTCTAAAACATATAAGAGTATGCAAGACATGAGTTCATAAACAAGTTTTCAAAACATGGATATGGTGTTTTGGTTGCCATGCATGTACTTGGCTAAGCATGATAAAGATCATGAAATGAACACATAAATTCCATATAGGTGCTAGCTTGTTTCCGAGAGCACTCAAACTTTACCTTAAATAAGAACATAACAAGCTAGTACCGGTAAGTATCCTGGGGTTCGTGCCCGTATGTTTTGATAAGATTATTAAATGCCCCTTCTGTATGAAAATTTCCACTGCGTGTTTAAGTAATCGGACCTGGATGGGCCAGGGGCAAGTTTGGGCACGACATGATTCCTTCTGTAGAACATGGCTCTGCCGGCTATATTGGAATCTTGAGTTATTGTCGATAAAGGTTGGCATGATGAATACTTGAACCCATTAGCAAGTGTTGGCGTTTTAAGATCAATGAATGTTAATACTAACTAAATTCCCCAATTGGGACCTCTTTTATGTGTGGATCTCAATTGAGTGGTAAGATGGGCTAAAATTAATCATAACCGATATACTAAAAGTGGATCCCCTAACCTTAGCTATTTTATTTGAATTTGAGTTTTTAATCAAAACCTGTTCACACCTTGCACCAATATCTTTCCTTATTACCAGATCTATAATTTGTATTTCTTAATTTACTTCCCTGTGGTTCGACACTCGGACTCCCGAGATTTTATTACTTGTGACAACTTACACTTAGGTTATAACTGCTAGAGTGTAGCACTGGGACTGGGACAACGGGCCTAATGATAAGGCCCAATAATTTAAATATCGAGCCTATTAAGCTCGAGGGCCTAAAGGGCTGAATATGTGTAGGCTCGAGCTCGGCTCGAAAATAACTCGAGCCCAATTTTCTGCTCGAGCTCGAAAATACTAGACTTGAAAATCTCTTACTCGAGCTTGAGATCGAGCTACCTGAATAAAGCCCAACCCATTTTCAGCCTTAGTAATGGCATTAGCAAGGTTATCTTTAATCAAAATGACACATTAACTTTCTTAAAAACTTAGATTATGCTAACTTGGTCATTTTCTCACACTTAGCAATATTTTCTTATTGCTATACATGAAATTGAAATAAGAATCAAAATACTCTAGAAGTCTTTAATTCCATAGTTCAATCCATTTATTGTACAAGACGGGATTTTTCTCAATAAAAGTACCATTTCACCCCTTATAGCCAAACTTTGCTCACATGACCACATTACAAACTTCATGCTACACTATCATGCTAAAATCATACATTTGTGTGCAAAAAGAGTTTCTAAGTACAAAAAATTCATACTTACCTTAGTAATCTCAATCCAAGTCTAGGACAATTGTAATAAAAGTGGTATTTTGTACTTGATGCTCATATATGATTAATTCTAGTAGATGAACTTATTCTCTTTGGATGCTTTGAGAGTGTTTTGAAACTTGAATCTTTGAAATGCCAAGATGAATTTTTTATTATTTAGTACTTGTTATTGTTATTGAAGTCAAAGAATACTCATGCATGAACATATTGTAGATTAAATAACTAGAAGCACAAAATTTTTTAACAAGTGGACATGTAATTAACTAGTCAATTGCAATTAGTGTGGAACAAGTTTTCATAGTCTTCCAAGGATACCCTATGAGGGATTATCACAAATAGTGCTCCCAATCACTCTTGAATGTTTTTTAAGTAAAACTCACCTTTTATCCTTTAACTTCGCCATTTTTGCAATAACTCCATTCTAGCCAAAACTGTGCGAACAACTTCTAGACTCAGGCAATTTAGTCTCAAACTCTTGGTTTTTAACACTTTAGGTCCAAACCTATTTATGAACCTTAAAATCAAACCTATCGCCATGAGACACAAAATTACCAATTTGCCCTAAGTGATTCTTAGATGCCAAAAACAACTTAGGAATGATGCAACACTTAGTTAACTTGCTTGATTTTTCTGAATCACACTAAATAAGGTATTTAACTAAGGATTTGACTTAGTGACTATGTCTTACTTGACCATAATAGGTCAATTACTTGGAGGGCCATAACAACTATTGTATTCTTAATTACTTGAAACTCCCATTTTCCAGGATATGTCCCAAATGACCTATTCACAATTTTTAGTTGACAAGATTAGACAACATCTTGAAAAGCTGGAAATGAAAGTTGCCCAACAATGTAAGACATTTTACTCTTATCTAATCAACATTTTCAATAATTCTAATCCATGTTATGCCCTTATTCAAGGTTCTTTTAACATAGTCAAATAGCTTGTCCAAGCAATTCATACATTTCTGGTAGTCAAGATTTGATGATAAACCAGGTATTCATATGAAACATTAAGGCATTCTATCCCTTCCTAAGCGATTTTATGGCCTTGGGATCAAAGACTTTTATATTTTTAATCAAATATTGCTTGTAAAGACATTTTGGAGGATTTTTATAGGGAGTAGCAACAAATTGACTCACCAGGCACTCACTACGAAATATTGCCATCCTCACTTCTTACGGAATGTTAAAAGTGCTAGGAATGACTTTTCTATTTGGTGAAGTCTATTATATGGTAAAGAAGTCTCTTAAGATCATTATTGATGGATTATTTTCTATTGGGAATGGGAAGATGCTTGGATCCCTGGTATTTCTCCAACACTTCTTTGTGCCATCTCAAGATACATATATAACAATATCAATCTTTTAGTATCAGATCTTGATCATTGTTGATTGAACTGTCATTACAAGAGAATTAACATAGAGTGACTATCAAAATGGTGGCAAAACGGTGCCCAGGCTGCCTTTTGGGCAACCAAAACAAATGGTCACCAAACGATGAGCAAAACCTTGGCCGCCAAAGGCTAGTCATCGAAGGGCAACTGAAATGGTGACCGATGAGGACTGTCACCATAATGATCACTGCTAGCAACCATTTATTTTGGTGGCCAATCCCATTTTGATTTAATCATTTTCTAGATTGTATTCATATTTTGGTTTTACATATTCCATACAAATCCTAAGGTCCAAAACACCATTTATATCTACCAATCACTAGAGTTGGCCATCCTTAAAACTTTGAATAATCTACTCCTTTAAAAATCGTCATCAACAAGTCTGTTTAAGCTTCATTTTTTTTTATGAAGCTATGGCTAAAACCCACATGTTTCCAGGCCAGTAGCCTCATCTGATTTGCCAGTATGATGTCATGTTTCATGAAGCATTCCTCTGCGAACAACTTCAAGGAGATGACTACAACGGGTCAGGAACCAAATTGGAGAAAAAAGAATGAGGCTGTAATTCTGGGAAAGGTTTAGAAGTATTTGGTTAACATGTAGCTTTACTGGGTGGAGGTGACCTACTATAAGATGGAAGCTAAATAGCTACTGGACAAATAGGCACATTTAGTTGCACAGTGCAACTGAAATAAAACTAAAATGTTCAGCTGTAGAAACTATAGTTGCTTCAATAAAAGCAACTAACGTGCAACTGAAATCAGTGACTGAATTTATGACACGCTGATAGAGGAGCAATTGAAAGGTTTAATTACTCCAACAGCAATTGAAAATTCAGTTGCTTCGTTAATGCAATTGTTTTTTATATATTAATTAAAATTTTTAACATTGAATTAATGCAATTATTCAACCACGACACTTTGAAAATCCCATTGACCATGATTGTCATGGTCCATGGCTGAAAATACACACAATTAATTGTTAATTAAAACTAAATTAACACTAAATATACATGAAAAAAAAAAGAAACTACTAATGTTAACACTAAATTAGCAGCAACTACAAGTAATTTCAAAGTAAATTACTTAATCAAGTAAATTATTAGTAAATAATCAAACTAAATATACATGAAAAAAAAAAGAAACTACTAATGTTAACACTAAATTAGCAGCAACTACAAGTAATTTCAAAGTAAATTACTTAATCAAGTAAATTATTAGTAAATACACCAATATTAACATTAAATGCACACAAATAGCACTTAATTAAATAAAAATTAACACTAACATCAAAACTTAATTTAACATTAAATTTTTACAGCAAATTAACAGTATACCAAAATCTAAACAAACACTAATTAGTTGAAAATTAGCACAAAAATTAACTCTAAATTTTATCATAAATTAACACTATACCAAAATCTAAACTAATAATAATTTAGTTGAAATCTATAGCAAAAATATGAATGTTAAATATTTTACTAACACTAACTATGAAATTGTAAACAAACACTAAACAAAAAATCTAAACCCGAAGAATCTAAACTTGAGATTGAAAATAATATAAAATATTCAAGAAAAAACTTGAAAACTTACTAGAATAGGAAGATTTGAGCCAGGAAACTGTGTTATAGCCCTCTAAATCAATGAACCTGAGCGAAACGAACAAGACCAAGCAAACGAGTTTTGATGAATTGTGACAGAGAAAGTTTAGCCGAATGGGTTTGAAGTTAGGGTTTATTGAGTTTTAATGAAAGGGAAACTAAAACAGTGACTATTATTTCGGTTGACAAAAGGAAAAGACACACGTACTTCTAACTGGTCACTAAGGAGTGACTGAAATTCAATCTCTATTTCAGTCTCTCTTCTCATCAATTCAATCGCTTGTTCTTCATCTATTTCCAGATTTTTGCATATATTTATTATTATCAAACATACATACATACAGACATACATACATACATATACATATAGATACGGATATTACTAATATAACTCCCTCCGTCCCAAAATCTTTACTCATTTTTTTTTTAATAATTAATCTACAATTTTTTATTTTAAAATTTTAGTATATAAATGAATTTTTTTTTTGTATATGAATGAAAATTCAAGACATGTAGTTTCTAAATATATTTTTTTAAAGTTTTTTCTAACAAATAATAATATGAAAAAAAAGTAAGTCAAAATATAATAAAAAGTTAAATGGAGCAAAAATTTTGGGATGAAGGGAGTATTAATTTTTCTGAAATAAGTGACTAAAGAGTGACTGATAAAGAAAATTCTTTATTTGG
>SMDT01000835.1:0-132049 GCA_005392925.1 Aquilaria sinensis
TTCTGAAAAATGCTAAACAATGGGAGTCTTTAACTCAGCTTTACTCTTTAAGAAGATATAAAAAAATATATAAGATTAAGATTGCGTATGACTTAACATGGAATTCTAATGAGCTTACACTTGTTATATTTATTTCCCTCAAATTTAGTATGTTTTGATATGTTTTAAACATATGTTTTGGAACTTAAAGATATAATTTAAGCATGTTTTATAACTTAGAGCAAATCTAGACACAATTGATTAAAAGTGGATTTAATTTTTAATTTTACAAGTTTTATCGGTTTTGTTCTTTCAGGTTTCTTGATAGATTGGCGATGTTCCAGTAGAAAAATCATATCTTGAGCTATAGAGATCAAAATTGAGTGATTCTTAGGCCATTGGATAGCTAACATTTGGAGCAATAAGTTGATGCAGCATGAAGCCTAGTTCACATGTTTTAAGGATCAAATTCAGCTTCAAAGTTGTGACTTGCACACAATCATTGGTTCAAGAGCAGTTTTAGTACTTAGCCCATAATTTGGGCTACACACATCAGTCTTAGGTATTCAAGTGTCATTTTATAGCTAAGACCAAGTAAAAAATCTTCCTAGATCAAGTCTAGAATTATAGTGAAAGTGCAACTGAAGCCCAATGGGCCTTAGAGTTTAAGTCTGTTTAGGATTTGCAAAACCTTACAGTTGCAGCTATTTAAGGATGGCTCGGGCTGTGAACTAGGGATCTTTTACATGCTTTTCATCTCCTTTTCATATTATTATTTTGTTTTCATCAATCATCATGCTAGCTTAAGTTTTTATTCAAATTATAAGAATTTTTCTGCCAATTTTTTAGATTGTGAGACTTAGGGTTTTATCCTTATTCTTATTTCAACTTGAGTGTCTATATTTCTATGATATCAATGTTTATTATGCATGAAGATTATCTAGGTAGCCCTGTTAGATGTTTGTTCATGTGTTTGCTACACTTATCCTCTTTATCTATAATTGTCTTGCAGGGTAGTGCAAGCAATAAACTAGGCAACATGCTTGCCTAGGGAAAATACAGTGTAATTTAAACAATGCATATTGGCCGTTATTCTTATTTGTCTTAGTCTTTCTTGGATCATTAATGCTATTATTCAACTATGCTTAGGTTAGTGTAGTAAAGGAAGAATTAGGATTGTTTAGGCTTTTCCATCAAATTTATAGGCTAAGTACTTGAAAGGAAATTAAAATTTGAGAATGTGTGATCAATCCAATAATTGTTCTATAAGCTCTTCTAGTCTAAAGTTTGTTTGGTCAAAGTTTCATCAATTTAATTGTTTGCTTACTAATTTTACGTTATTTTTTAATTTTTAATTTTCAGCGTACAACCCCCCTAATTGTTTTGTGTTCAATTACTGGTTAGGGAGAAGTGTTTTTACATTAGTCTATAGGACTTGACTAGGTCTTACTGCTGCTATAGAACTCAGGAGAAATCTAGTTTAATTCCTGTTAGGTTAAAACAGCTTTCAAACTTTTGGTGCATTATCGAGGACTAATAATCAATTGGTTCTTTCTTAAACTTTTGTTTTATTTTGATTACTTTGGTTTGGACAGAAACTTGATCTTTCTAGAATTAGGGATTTTGTACTTGAGTAGAAATGAGCAAGCTATAGTAGAATTGATAAGTAGGAGAAAAACACTAAAAATAAAGTCTGACTTCTATAGGCCACACCTTTTTGCATTGTTATCAAAATTACTATTACAATATGTCATTTTTTAAGTTAATTTCATGCTCTACTAGTTTCAGTTAGTGTTGTTCGAACTAGACCATGCATATAACCATTATGGGGTTTAGTTCATGGTTTAACCAGTTGTACTGGTTAAACTGTTGGGTCAAATTCTTTTTCTTATTTTTCATGAACAATGGGTGACCTTATTGTAACTCAAAAAATGATAGGATTATATGAGAAAATATAAAATAACATAAGGGTTAGATACAATTAAAACATGTTTTTCCCACAACCATAAATTTCAACTGCCACCAACTTCTCTTTATCTCCCTCCACTCTCTAGCCCGCTACCAACTTCTCTCATCTCTCTCCACTTTCCAACCTCTAGCATCCTTTTGGCTTTTGAGTTTCTACTGATTCTCATCTTTTCTTTCTATCCTTCTCTATTGCTCTCTCTTTACCGAAAATAATTCATAGCCAAAATAGTCTCATTTTTTTCCTCGATAGATTGCTTCGTTCCTTTGCATTTTATGCACTCTTTCATTGACTAATACATGCTTAGATTTGGAAATCTTCATTTTTTCCATCATTTTTTATAGTTTCGTTCAATCTTTCCCATCTTTTCGAGAAAATTTGGGAAGAGGCAAGAAGATTGCATCCAATTAGAAAAAGCTATGGCTCTCTGAATGGTTTGGCTTGAAAGGTTTGAGCAGTTTTTTATGATTCTATCCGATTTTTGACTCATCTAAATGTTAGCCTAAACCTAGATTGAACAAGCCTCCAGTTCTTAGATCGGCCAGTCCGACCATCTAGTCTGGTCCGGTTTTGATAACTATGATGTTTGTAGGGCTTTGGCCTTTGTGACTACATTCATGTGCCAAACAAGTACTATTTTGCAGGGTATTTGGGAGTTCAAGGTTTTGTTCAAAATTATTCCCTACTCAAATTTGCTTTTACTTGTTATTTTGGTTTAGGTTTCTTTTAGTTTTTACTTCTGAAGGATTTATTTTTTTTCTTTTTACTTTAGATTTTTCCTAATTTATTTGTCATGGTTTATTAGATTTTCTTTTACCATTTATGCCTGTAACTCGGTCTTCAAACTAGGGTGACTTAAAGTTTGATCTAGAGATAGGCAGAATTTTTAATAAATTAAGGAGGGAAGAAGAAGCCTACAATAGAATCTACTTTGTGCTTCCAAACTCTAATTCTAGTGAGCCTTAATTTGTAGAGGGCAAAGTGATGCCTCTCTAGCAGAACCAGAATCAAACATTGAAACAACTTGCCTCCCCCATATTGGACCAACAACCCTTATGCATTAGTTTTCCATCTTTAGATGACAATGTTACTTTTGAGCTTAAATCTGGACTAATACATCTTCTACCTTTGTTTCGTAGTCCTGTGCGTGAAGATCCATATAAACATCTAAAGGAGTTTAATTCATTGTGCACTAGCATGAAACTTACTAGAGTCATGATGTTAACCACTCCAGGGTAATCCAGTTATGGTGCGAAAATTGTGCATTTAAACCCCTATGATTGGTATGTCTTGTAGGCCATCAGAACAATACCCTTAGTAGGCAAACCCAAGTAACCCTCTTGAGCACTATGTAAATACATGCATATTCATCCAACCATTACACACATATTCACATTTTATGCATACTATAGCAGCAATGAAGGAGAACGCCAAAACAAGTCTTAATCTTCGCTACCACACATTAGGCATTCCTACTAGGTTCATGTGTCCAGCCATTGCACCCGAAACTTCCTCCCAAAAACTGTATTAATCTAGTCATGTACCCTTATGTTTTCTTGATTTGATTATCAATTAGAGTCTTAAACCAAACCAGGGAAACAAGTTTTACAACAATAGCCCACCTATGGACCAAGTTATGGATTTTTTAATTTGGTTACAAAATTCTGACCAAATGAATAGTAACTTAGCCAATTTTGCAACTTTATATCTCTGGCTATAGGGCACCAATTGTAGTAATTACAAAGCCCATTTAATGCTCCAGATGTGCTCTAGATATGGTCAAATTTTCGAACTAAGATTCATTCTATACAGGGAGTTATAGTGCTTAGAGTGTAAGGTCACAATTCTGATCACTTTAGGACCATTATGCCCATACGAAATTTTATAAACATGCAAACATTTCATTCACAAGGGGTAATCCTCCCAAGGCTATTCCATACATGTCCAAGACACATGGAAAATACATTCCTCTACAACTAGCATCTTTGTATAGCCAATACAAAATTTACAAACAAGCAGCCTATCTTGTACACTTGGGCAGCCTATGCATAGCATCCTCATACATAGCAAAACAGCCCACAAATGTTCACATACGTTGTCCAACTTTACATGTGCTACATTTACATGCATCCATGAACTACATAATGTTCTTAACTCATCTAAAATACACACCCTAGTTTCAGGAGAGGTTCAGACACAATGCAAGCCAGAAAACATGTTGTTGGACAGTTGCTGCATAGTACAATAAGAACCATCACTAAAAATTCCAAATGTGCTCCTAAAATCACCAAAAAATCTAGATCACAACTAGATACATGGAAGTTTAAGTAACTAAAATTAAGATCAAAACTCAAATGAAAATGCTCAGTTTGAATGAGATCTATCCACAGCACCTGAAATGGACAAATTTGAGGGGAGGTAAGTTTCACTTGGAAACTTTGTAAGGAGCACACTTAGGTGCTTAAGGTTATAGCTCCCATGATATTACCTACATTCAAAGACACAAAAACACAAGAAACACAATGTAAATATCTAACAAAAAGCAACCAAATGCAGCAGCCAAACACAAATAACAAGCACATGTATGCGGTAACAACAAGTATCATTGGTTAGTCCATAAAACATGCAATAAAGATATGTAATTCACCATGTCAGCCCTCCTCAAGCATAAGCTTGGACTTAGGAGAGTTTTAACACTAGTTAGTACTAACTTTGGGCTCTAGAAACCCCAATTTTTGCTGCCATCATTGTGCACTTCACACTAAGGCCGAAAACCTTCATTAAGTTCACCCTGCTCACTAAGCTTGGTTCATCAAGCTCTTAGCTCTCTTCCAAGCTTAGCCATAGCTCCATGGATGTTTAAATAACACATTAAATAGTCCATGAGAGCAAGACAACCATTTACCTTATGGGTAGGCTAAAATTTGAGCTTGATCTTAGGTGCATCTAAGCAATAGCACCAATAAGCTTCCAATTGTGCTTCCTTGACTTCAATTGCAAGTAGTTGCAAGTTTAAAGGTATGGTGGCTATAGCGGAGCTATGGAGTAAAGGGAAGCATTTCTTATGACTAGAAAGGGTCGAATGTGGAAGGAAGAGAAAAGAATGGGTACTTAAATGAGCTTAAGTGCACAAAACGCAGTTAATGAGCCTTAACCATGCTTTATGTCATTTTCCTTGCTACAGGACTATGGTTTCTTAGTTTTAATTTCTTGGCCCATATTTGACTTCCTTTCCATCCTTTGGCTATCCTTCCCTTAATGCAATAATCCCAAAATGTCTCCATTTGACTCATGTCAAAAGCGTGGACATCCAAAGGCCTACACTAGGACACTTAGGTCCTTAAAGCTCTTTGTGTTTTCTTTGTCCACAATTGTCTTCCACAAGCCATTTAGTCCTCTAATAATACTTTCATACCATCCATATCCTTCACATAACTCTCCTTAACTTTATCTTTTGAGAGTTTTGCAATTGAGTACCCAAATTTCTAAAATCTTACAAAAAAGTCCATAGGTTGCTTGACAAACAAGCAATCCTTAAGGCTTTTCTTGGGGGCCAAGTTACCAACTTTGAACACTTTTAATGAGGTTTTGGTCATATATTTTACCCCTCATACTTCAATCACTGTGGTGAGAATTATACAATATAATGGTTTTTTACTATTATGCCACAATTTGTAATTCTACCATTTTTGTGAGGTGGTAACACATGAAGGAGAAAATCAAGTTAAGGGCCTTCATGTTTTTCTTAAAGATTTGGCAAAAGAATGGTTGTACTATCTACCTTCTGGTAGTGCCAACAAATAGCATGAGTTGAAACAGTTGTTCTTGGAGAAGTATTTCCCAGCTTCAAAGGTTGCCAACATAAGGAAGGAGAATTGTGGCGTAAGGCAACTCCATGGGGGGAACTTGTACAAGTATTGGGAGTGGTTTAAGAAACTATGTGCAAGCTGCCCCCATCATCAGACTAGCGAGCAATTGTTGATCCAATATTTCTATATAGGCCCTTACCTACTGATAAGTGCATGATTAATGTTACTAGTGGAGGAACTTTGGTGGATAAAACTCCTGAAGCTACCAAAATTCTAATTGCAACCATGGCAGCAAATTCCTAATAATTTGGCTATGGGCTTGACCCCCTATCTATGTGTGTTAATGAAATAAATATTTCATTCCTTGCATAATAAGTTACTAGTCTAACTTCTCTTGTCCATCAAATGGTTGTAGATAACTTGTAAATAGCAAAGGCTTTTGGGATATGTTCAGTTGTAGGGCACCCAAAGAATATGTTCCCAACTCATTTAAAGGAACTAATAAAATAAGCTAATGCTATTGGAGGGTTTCCTGGCCAACGACAAAGGATATATGATCCACAAGCAAATACTTATAATTCTAGTTGGCAAAATCATCTCAATTTGAGTTATAAGGCTTGATAGAATCGCTACTAGCCTTCAATACAACCTAAACAACAACCAGTTCAACCTTCAACCTTATGTATGTCTTTAGATGAAATTATTAAGGTCTTGGTAGCTAATACCCAAAAATTTCAACAAGATACAAAAGGTATCCATTCTAAATTTTAAAAAACAACTGGGACAAATGGCAACTGCAATTAGTAGACTTGTGGCACAAGCATCCAATAGGCTCCTTTCACATCCACTAGTGAACCCAAGTGAGAATGCCAGTTGAATAACATTAAGAAATGAGAAGGAAGTTCAAAGTCCCAAATATATGGAAAAAGAGAAAATTCAACAAGAAAATTGGAATGAAGCAGAAACTAAAAATTCCAATAAAGTTTCTCAGGTAAACCCTCAACCTAAATTAAATTAACATTTTGCTAACATGAGCCTTCCTTTTCCTAGTACATTTGTTACCACTTCAACAAATTGGAAAATTTCAGTATAAAGACATAACGATCATAAACCATTATATAGCATAATTTTCACCATAGTGAATAAAATGTGAGGGGTAAACCGAATAATCTAGACCTCCTTAAAACATTATAATGGTTACTTTGTACTAAAAGAAGCCCTAAAGGATTACTTGTTTTACAAGTAATATATGGGTCTTATTGCAAGATTTCAAGACTTTGGTACTCAATTGTACAACTTTAAAAGAGAGATTTTGGAAGATTTGAATGGTATGGAAGCAAATTTTGGAGGCTGAATTGCATAAAGGAAACAAAAGCTATTATTCAAGAACCTAGGACAACTAGGTGTACAATTGTTCACAAAAATAACTTAAGGATGGGATGATTTTTTACAAGAGTCAAAGATGGCCATTTCTAGCATTATCCCAGCCTTTTATTTCTAGGTTCTAAGGTCAAAAAGGTGGGCTAAAGATTAGCCAAAAAGTGTTTGCTTAAGGCATACTTATAGTGACCTAAGTGAAGGTTAAGGTTAAACTAATCAAGTCAAGTAAATATCTTGATTTCTTTACCTTTCCTTGCTCATTTTCGGCCCTCACCAGCCAGAGTTCCTTCCTAAGCTCCTCCATAACCTTCCATAGCCACCATATCTCAAGCTCCCAAGAAATCACAAAGGAAAGCAATCGGATTCAACAGGAGAGAGAAAAACCCTAGTTTTTGGGTTTATTGAGCTTTCTTTGCTATTTTCAGCTTTCATAGCTTAGGTAAGGGTTTTATCTTCATGTTTCATGGTTTTTTACTATCATAAGATGATGATCAAGCATCCATGAAGCTAAGACCATGCTTGGAAGAGAGCAAAAAGCTCAAGGAACCAAGTATGGGTTAAGGGGGAGTGCATGAACAAGGTTCCAGCCTTACTGTTTTTCATGCACTAAGATGGCAGTGTTTATAGGGGTTTCTAGAGCCCAATTTAGTACTAAATAAGACCAATTAACCTCCTAAGGCCAAGAATTAGCTTGACAAGGGCTGCCATATTGATAACATAATGTTTATTTGATTGTTTACGAACTAACCCTAATGTGTTTATTGCTGCCAACATTACATTTGTTTGTTGCTATGTTGTTTGTGCATTTGGATGGTTGTGTTTGTATATTTGTACTATATTTTTTTGTTTTAGTGTCTTTGGATTTTAGGTATATGACTGGAGTTTGAAGATTTTATTGATAAGCCCTTACTAAGTTTCATTCAAGGAACTTACCCCCTTTCTATCCATTTCAGGTGCTGCGGATAAATCTCATTCAAATTGACCATTGTCATTTGTGTTTTCATCTAAAATTTCAGCTACTTAAACTTCCATGTATCTAGTTGTGATCTGGAGTTTTTGGTGATTTTAGGAGCACAATTGGTATTTTTAGTGATGGTGCTTATTATACTATACAGCAGCTGTCCAGCATTCTGTTTCTGGAGTATATTGTGTCTAAAGCTCTCCTATAACTAGGGTGTGCGTTTTAACTGAGTCAAGAACATTATGTAGTTCATGGATGCATGTACATGTAGTGTATGTAAGTTTGGACAAGTATGTGAACATTTTCATAATGTTTTGCTATGTATGATGGATGTGGTGCAAAGGCTGCCTAAGTGTGAATGATAGGCTGCTTGTTTGTAAATTTTGGTATTGGCTACATAAAGATGCTAGATGCAAGAGCATGTAATTCGTATGTTTTTTGGACATGCATGGAATAGCCTTGGAGGGTTCACTCCTTGTGAATGAAGTGTTTGCACACTTATGAAATTCCGTATAGGCAAAATCATCATAAAGTGACCAGAATTCTGAGTCTACACTTAAAGTTCTATATCTCCCTGTGTAGAATGAATATTGGCATGGAATTTTGGCCACACTTAGAGCACATCTCAAGGTTTAATTGGGATTTTTAATTTATTCATTTGAAGCCCTATAGCCAAAGTTATGATGTTCCAAATTTAGCTAAATTACTGTTCATTTAGTCAGAATTTTGTAACCAACTTAAAAAATCTATAACTTGGTCCATAGGTGGGGTATTAATGTAAAAGAAAATTACCTAGTTTGGTTTAAGTCTATACTTGATAATCAAGGAAACAAAATAGAGGGGCACATGGCTAGATTAATACATTTTTTTAGAGGAAGTTTCGGGTGTAGTGGCTGGAAACTTGAACCCAGTAAGAATGCCTAATATGTGGTATCCAAGATTAAGACTTGTGCTAATGTTTTACTTCCTTGCTGCCATGTTGTGCATAAAATGTAAATATGTGTGAAATGATTTGACCAATATGCATGTAATTACATAGTGCCTAAGAGGGCCACTTGAGTATGCATACTAAGGGTATTGTTCTAAGGGCCTACAGGACATACCAAACCTGGAGGTTTAAATGCACAACTTTGGCATCATAGCTAGACTACCTTGGAGTGGGTAACAAATGCTGGTATCAGAGCATGGTTAGAGAATGGTTTATACATGTACATATAGTTGCATTTTGCATGCTAGCTACATACATGAACTCAGTTTGGTCAGCTGCTAGGGTCAAGTACTATTAAAATACCTATGATCTTTATATGTGCTCTATGATGAATCATGAAAAGGAAGTAAACATGGTTTTTACAAGGAGAGGGGAACCACCCCTAAGGCCTCCTATTGAACCTAGGCAACAAAGGAACAGCCAGGAAATGGGAATCAAGGCCAATAGAGGGCACCAAACCTTGAAGTGCCACATATTTGGTTGGAGCTTCAAAGGAAATTAGCTCTAATCAATGAAAACTTAGTAAGGCTAATACAAGCACAACCACAAGAGCACCAACTCAAAAGGTGCAGCAACAAGTAGAAGAGGAGACTAGGAACACAACTGAATATGTTCCTTCTGGAAGATCAGAAGATACAAATGATGAAACTATTGAGGTGGAAGATGAGGATAAAAGAAATCCAACAGGAAGAAGAGTGAGATCTAAGATTTGTCAGATATTTAGGACCAATCCCTCAGTCTATGATCATTCCTCTACTAGGAATGAGATTGAGGAAAATCTTGAGAGAAGAGGTAGGAGAAGACATAGAGACCATGGAGAGCATCACCATGCTGAGGTTTCTCATAGATCCAAAAGACATAGAGCTGAGGATCTAGAGGGCCTAGATGAGGTCAGATTACTAGAGAGGTTCCAAGCACTCGGGCCTCCATAGTTTGATGGAAGAGTTGGGCTTGAGAAAGCTGAGGAGTGGTTAATCTTCATTGAGAACATGTTTGAAAAGATGCCACTCAGCTCCACTAAGAAGGTGTCATTAGCTACTTACAATTTGGTAGGCAGTGCAGAGATGTTGTGGAGAAACACCAGAGATAGATATGCTTACAGAAGGGCAGAAAGCCAGGAAAAGATATTGAGATGAACTGGCCAGAGTTCACTCAACTGTTTCAAGAGCAATACATCAGTGATCCCATCAAGGATGTGAAGTAAGCTGAATTTGATGCTCTAAGGCAGGACAACCTCAATGTCTTAGAGTATGAACATAAATTCAATCAATTAGTGGGGTGTGCTCCTCAGTATCGTGGACTGGAGGAGTTAAAGGCCAAAAGATTTCTCAAAGGCCTAAGGTCAGACACCAAAAAGGCTATAAGACCTTTTGGAGCAGTCACATACTATGAATTAGTGCAAAATGCTCTATTAGTAGAGCAAGAGGAGTATGAGACTAGGTACTTTCCTAGTGGACTAAGGTAAAGTAGCCAGGTAGGAGGCAACCAGAAAAAGCCACCACATGCCAAGGGAATTACCAAGAGCTCCTATTTTGGTAGTGAGGGCCAGGTTAAGGGGAAGTTCCCTAGCCTTAGGTTCCCTAAATACAAGAAGTTTTATGGAAAGAAACCTTGCTATTTTGATGCTCAAGGTTGCCTAACGTGTGGTGCAATGGATCATTGGATCAAAGATTATCCACATGTGCAAGGAAGAAGACCAGAAGACCATGGTCCAGTGAGATGTACTTAGAGTAGGACCCAAAGAGGTAGCACCCAAGGAGGGACATCGAAGACTAATTCCTCTAGTGCAAAGGCCTTCAGTGCAAAAAGTTGGTAGAGTGTTCCAAGTGGAAAAGCCAAAGACATCACAACAAGGAGGAGTACTAAGAGGTAACATTTACCTTAATGGTATGCCTGTTAGTGTTCTGTTTGATACTGGTGCATCTATGTCCATAAGAGCTTGGAAATTGGTTGATGCCATGAATTTGCCTATTGAAATCATGCCTAATATATCTTTGGTGAAAACAGCAAGTAATTAATGTCTTTCACTAATTAACTAGCTAGGGATTGTGAGCTAGTAGTAGGAAATGCTAAGGTTATGACTGATCTATTAGTGTTGGACATTCCTAAGTATGATATCGTGCTGGGTATGAATTGGCTTGGTATGCATAACGTAAGAGTTGATTGTGCTAAGAGGGAAATCACATTGCCGGATGATGAAGTGCATGCATTATTGAATTCTAAGGAATTAATGTATGAAATGCATGGCATGGAACTGGAGGTACT
This sequence comes from Aquilaria sinensis, assembly GCA_005392925.1. Classification (NCBI taxonomy): domain Eukaryota; kingdom Viridiplantae; phylum Streptophyta; class Magnoliopsida; order Malvales; family Thymelaeaceae; genus Aquilaria; species Aquilaria sinensis. The sequence goes on from SMDT01000835.1 coordinate 11,349, forward strand.
AGATGAGATACCTATGATTTCTGAGCATGATTATTGTTATGTATTGATTTAATTGCATTGTGCTGAGGAAGTGGATAGAATACCTATAGTGAGAGACTTTCCACAACTCTTTCCTAAAGAGCTACTAGGTATTTCACCACTAAAAGAGATTGAGTTTAGGATCAAGCTGCAACCAGGAGCTAGTCCAATATCCATACCTCATTACAGAATGCCTATCACAGAGATGAATGAGCTCAAGAAATAACTTGATGAACTTCTTGAAAAAGGGTTCATAAGGCCAAGTGTTTCACCATGGAGAGGTCCAGTTCTCTTTGTGAAGAAGAATGATGGATCATTTAGACTATGTATTGACTACAATAAGCTTAATGTAGTGACAATCAAGAACAAGTATCCACTCCCTAGGATTGAGGATCTTTTTGATCAACTCAAGGGAGCTAAGATCTTCTCCAAGATAGATTTGAGATCTGGATACTTCCAGTTGAGACTAAATGGGGAGGATATTCCGAAGACTTCATTCAGGACTAGACATAGGCATTATGAGTACACAGTCAAGCCATTTGGTTTGACTAATGCCCCAACTACTTTTATAGACCTGATGAACTGGGTGTTTAGACCACATCTAGACAAATTTGTTGTTGTGTTTATTGAGGATATCCTAGTGTATTCCAAGGATGGAAATGAGCATGAACATCATTTGAAGATTGTCTTAAAGACTCTATTGGAACATCAAGTTTATGCCATGTTATCCAAGTGCCTCTCCTAGGACACATTATAGATGCACAAGGCCTTAAGGCATACCTTGAAAAGGTCAAGATAGTGTAAGAGTAAAAAAGCCCAAAGACTGTAAAGGAAATAAGAAGTTTCCTAGGATTAGCTGGATACTACAGAAGATTTGTATTTGGCTTTTCCATGATTACCTCAGTTTTTACTCATCTGACCAAGAAGGGTCAAACATTTGAGTGGACTGAGAAATGTGGAAAGGGTTTCCAGGAGCTCTAGAATAGGTTGATTGAAGCTCTAGTATTGATTCTTCCTGATCAAAGCAAGCCCTACACCATCTATACAGATGCATCTATATCTGGGTTAGGTTTTGTACTTATGCAAGATAGAAATGTCACTGCTTATGGGTCAAGGCGATTAAGGCCTCATGAGCAAAATTGTCCTACCCATGACCTAGAACTGGCAGCAGTGATTTTTTCTTTAAAGCAATGGAGGCAATACTTGATGGGTAGTACCTTTGTGATCTCCACTGACCATAAAACCCTAAAGTACTTATTCACTCAGAAAGAGTTGAACATTAAGCATGGGGGATGGTTAGAGTACATCAAGGACTATGACTGCAGTATAGATTACACAGAGGGCAAAGGCAACATGGTAGTAGATGACTTCACCAGGAAGAACATGGGTCTTTTGAAAGGAGGATCCATAGCTAATCATGATGAGCAGAATAGTCTGCTATGCCTATGGCATAAGTTGCATAAGTGGGAGGAAGCCCTAATGTACTTATTGACAATTCAATCAGGACGGATTGAAGAGGTTAGAAAGGCTTAGGAGATAGATTCTGAATTGAAAACGATATCAGGATAGGAAAAATGTCTTTTGTATGAATCCTTTGCATACAAGCAAGGATTACTGTACCTAAAGGACCAAATCTATGTGCCTAAAGGACCAAAGCTCGGAGATGAAATACTTGAAGAAACTCACACAAGCAAGTTGAACATCCATCTAATAAATGAGAAAATGTAGAAAGACTTGAAGACTTACTTCTGGTGGCCAAACATGAGGAGAGACATAGTTACTTATGTCTCCAAATGTGCCACATGCCAAAAGGTAAAGGTAAAGCACCAGAAGCCAGCTGGTACCATACAGACTCTACCTATACCGGTGATGAAGTGGGGCAACATAACGATGGACATTTTACCTGGGTTGCCTATGACCAGATTAAGGCATGGTACAATATTGGTCATTGTCGATAAGCTAACCAAATATACTCACTTCTTACTTATGAAAGTCATAGACTATCTGGAGAAGTTGGCTCAAATGCATGTCCAAGAGATAGTGAGACTACATGGAATACCTAATTCCATTGTATCTGATAGATATCCAAGATTTACAGCTTGGTTTTGGAGAACTTTTCACAAAGCACTAGGTACGAAATTTCACCTGAGTACTGCTTATCACCCTTAGACTAATGAGCAAACTGAAATGGTTATACAAATACTGACAGGCTTGCTCAGGAGCTGTGTGTTGGGTTTCAAAGGTGAATGGGACTAACACTTGCCATTGGTGGAATTTCCCTATAACAATAGTTATCAAAGCATCATTGTCATGGCACCTTATGAAGTATTATATGCAAGAAGGTGTATGACACCCCACTGTTGGGTGGAAGCCTTAGATTGGCTTGAGCAAACTACTACTAAGATCTGTTGGGTTTTGGGAGCCAAACAGCGCAGCGGAATTTAACTGAAACCCTCAAGGATCCAAGTGAAACGGGGTAAACCGGGTGTTCAAAAATTTTCATACCTAATTTTCTGTTGAGATCTCTCACTCAACTGTAGAGTCGTATCACAAAACCTGAACAGTTGACGTGTTCAGGCTCTCTATGGTATCCACATGAGCCTCTCGGGATCACCAAACTTCCACCACGTCCCGGCAGATGCGTTTTTGTTGCGCTCACAGTGCTAGCTTGCAGACTACATATCTCATATTAGTCTCCACATATGCTAGTCGTTATGTATTATTGCAACCCACTCCACAATAATACTAGACTAGGGATGTTTGAGAATATCATTATTCTAGGGTTACAATTATGTTTGTTAAGTTACGCAGAAACAAAACAACAAACATAATTGCTGGATTAATACCTTAACAAAATATCATGACTCAATGTGCAAAAGTACAATCATCTCATGATTGGCTGTTTGGGCACAACACTAACAAGATCAAGAAGATTCAAGATAGATTAAGGCTAGCCAATGAAAGAACCATAGCCTCTGTGAATAGAAGGAGGAAAGACTTGGAGTTTCAGGTTAGTGACATTGTTTGGCTGAAAGTTAGACCAACCAAAGGCACTATCTATTGGGTTTCAGAAGCCAAACAAGCACAGCAGAATTTAACCAAAACCCTCCAGGATCCAAGTGAAACGGGGTAAACCGGGTGTTTGAAAATTTTCATACCTAATTTTCAGTTAAGATGTCTCACCCAACTTAGAGTCAAATCACAAAACCTGAACAGTTGATGTGTTCAGGCTCTCTATGGTTTCCACACAAGCTTCTTGGGATAACCATGCTTTCATTGCATCCTGGTAGATGCATTTCTCTTGCTTTCGCAGTGCTAGCTTGTGTATTCTAAGGAATTACAAGAGAAAAGTGCGGCTGTCCTTTTGGGAGGCTAAGGCAAGAAGCTGCGAATTTCTCACTAAAAGTTGTATTTATAGTGATACTCAACTTCCAGGCATAATGGGTTTCAAAGCCCTAATCCAATTAGGCTTCAATTTTGGGCTTAACAATGGCTCAACTTTTGGTCCATTATTAATTTGAAATTATTGTGAAACTAAAACCCAAATAATTAGCCCATGCACTCTAATGATCCAAATAGCTCTATATGTAATATGCTCTTACCACATTAGCAATTCTCATAAATCACATTTATGATCATAAGCAATGAGCGGTGTCTAGCAACACATCATTGCTACCCAAGTGACTAGATTGTCGGTGATTCGAGTAAACCTTTATGATCATTACCGATATATGCCGTTGTCCCTTTGTCCAAGATATAAAGACTAAGCATGAGACATGGAATGTGTCAGTCTCGTATAGCCTGATATTTGGTTTATTAATTACCGAGTATACCAACTTAAACTGATTACATTGATATCATAAATCAACTCATCCGAGCATGGCCATGCATTTTTTGAAGCCTCACTCTATCAAGGGACCTGAAGATATCACTACTATTACATAGGAGGGACAAATCCCATATTGATCATACAAATCCCTCCCCATGATATGTGACATACCCAATGACCTCCTTCAAGTTCACTAAGTTACGAGCAACAAAGGTGATAGCCAAAGTGCTATCACCCTAACCACCTACCGACCACGGGAAAAAGGGAGCCAGACACCTGAGGTCTGCGACCTCGGAAAGGACTCCGGAGTAAAGGAAGTCATACACCTGGGGCATACGACCTCGGTAGCTCGCCAAAACCAGCTTTAGGAACCAGCATATCGGCTTCTTAGGGATGGTAACCAAACCAGCTTCGGGCGAGAAGGACCGACCACCCTCTGCGGGAGAAAGCCCCCGAAGATGGAACTGCCGAAGTACCAGCTTGACTCCGAGAGAAGCCCTCATCCTAAAGTAAAACATCGACCAGAGGGACCTCGGTTGTACGGCAAGAGCAATTAAGGAGTCTCTGACACTCCGGTCACTCACGTCTCCGACATGCCACCTTCAGGCACGCTCTGATATGCCACCTTCAGGCATGCTCTGATATGCCACCTTCAGGCACGCTCTGGCACGCCGTCGCAGTCTGATGTCCTATCACGAAGGGCTATAGCTCGAGGCTCGAGGAGCCTACAGGTGGCTAGGGTCCTCCGCGCCCGGAACTACACCATCCGACCACACACGTGTCGAACACGTGTCATAATCCAAAGGGGTCACCCCCTCTGTTATACAAGGAAAATGGTCACAGAAAAAAGGGGGGCTGGGCTCTCTTCTGGAGAGAAAAAGGGACAGAAAGGCTGGAAAACAGAGGACGCTCTCCTCTCTCCGCCTGAATACTCTTCCCTCCAGCCCTCAGAAGGATCTCCGCCAGGCAAGCGCCTCTTGTGCTTATTACTACGCCATTCTCTCTCTCTTTAAGCACTGACTTGGGCGTCGGAGGTTCCCCCCCGGAAAATCACTCCGGGGGCCTCCTAACCCTTGTTTTCTGAGTGTTTCAGCCAGGTCTCCCTGAGGAACCACTGTTCCGGGCTCTCCCCCGCACCGGAGGTACCTCCCGTCCTCACCTACCACGGGACCAAGAAGCTGCCGGCCATCCTCTAAGGCGATCCACCCTGGACGCCTTCCTTTCGCACCTCCGGGACCCCCTGCTGCCCACACCACTGCACACAGTGGAGATGCTGGCTCCGCCTAACCGGACCACATCAGATGCTGGCTCCGCGCGAACCGCATCATTCTGGCGCCGTCTGTGGGAAACCACTCCCAGGTCGCCGTCGTTGAAACTCGGCGTTCTAAGGACAAAGGGACTCCCGGGGTCCCCGTCCGCGCCAGAAATTCAACCGGCAACCGAATAACGACAGCAGGAATTTCCCTGTCCAAGGGCAAAAGCCCCCTGACTATCGCCATAGGCTTCCTGCGCGAATTCCCATGCTCTGGCGTGGTCGAAAAGACGCAGTAGTCAAGCCAAAGAAGGCCGCAGCAAAATTCGGACCGAACGCCCTCTCCATCGGTACCTCGATAGGAAGAGAGTCTTGCGTCAATTCGCAAAAGTATGGGAAACGAAGGCTAACGAGATGAGTCCTCGACGGGAAGCATAACCCCCGGAGTATGACCTACGGGAAAAGCAGGGTCGGGATGACCCAGACCTCCCCGCCGAAAGAGTTCCGCACCCGAGGAAAGAATCGCCATCTCCTCGGCAACGAAGTCAAAACCCATTGCCCCGAAAGGTCGTCTACAACTTGACGTATGGGCAGAAGATGTCAACTCTACTTCCCTGGACGCGCTATCGCTGTCCGAAGTGACTCGCCTTTGCACGACGTCGCGAAAAGAAGTAGAGCATTCGGAAAAAGACTATCAAAATGGTGCATCGAACTCAAAGAGTACTACATCCCGTATAAGCCTAGAAGGGCAATAAGTGCCCAGATACTGGCAGACTAGATCGCCGAAATCCCAGAAGTAAGAAAGGCTGAAACCAACAAGGGAGACTCGCAACCAAAGGTGGGAAGATCCTACATAGAGGAATCTCGCAACCAAAGAGTCCCGAAAATCCTCATCAAGAGGCAGAAAAGTGCAAAGACGTTCCGGACGACATTTCCTGACTAAGGAAAAACTATGCAGGCAAAGGTACGCAACTTCGTTATTAGAATATATATCGGTAAAAAGGGTGCAGGACAACTCGTCCGAGAGGCGTGAAAATGGCCAAAGACACGCCAACACCTGAAGATTGCCTTCGGAGCGGATAACCTCGGAAAGATTGTACCGAGCCACTCCAGACAGCACCCGAAGATGTGAAGCAGAGAATTACTTCACTGAGTGGGCTAAGGCAGAATTTCTAGCAACCATGCCGGCAAAAGGTGCACAGAAAGTTCGCCCGGAAGAACATGGTATGCTGATTTGGCATACCGACGGTGACAAAGGCCAATAATGATTTCCAGTCTAGGGACAGAGGATTTCAAGAATTCGTCACCGACCTCGGAATAAAAAGGCACTTCAGCCCATTAGCTCAGCCCCCGAGCAACAGACAAACAGAGGTGGCCAAAAGAGCTTTAAAAGAGGGACTCTGAGAGATGCAAAGGGAAAGTGGCCAGGAAAACTTCCTACTGTACCAAGGAGTTATCAGACAACTCCCCGAGGGACCAAGGAGAAGACACTTTTCTCACTTATCCCCAGCACAGAAAGCCATTATCCATTTGAAGTAGTTCGGCCAGCATACAGATGTTTGATGAAAGAGAAAGTAACCTCGTTGTCAAACACTGAGAAACGGCCGAGCTCGAAAGGAGGCCTTTTCGGCAAAAGGTGGCCATAAGTGCAAACCTGCATGATAGGCCAAAAGGAACAAGGAAAAAGAGACCTCGCCCCCGAAAAGCCGAATTAGAACCTCATGAGGTACTTCGGCCAAACGGGAAAGGGCCCTGTTCGGTCCTAAAAATGAGGTCCAAAAGGGAGCATACAAGCTTGGCAACACCGAAGGGAGAAAAACTGAAAAAGTACAAGGCACTCGGGCGCTTTAAAGAAATTCTATACTTAGAATTTTTAGACAAGAAATGGTGCAAGCCAGAAATTTGTCTAAGTACAGAAAGTTTTCCCCTGTATGAGAATGTTCGCCGAACAAAGCTGAAGCATAGACTCCCGAAAGTCTCCTGTTCCTTCCGAAGATAGTTGGGTTATATGCCCAAAAGAGGGCAAGTCTACCGAACACGGCCGGCAAAGGACTGGCTGAAATTTGCCTGAAAGGAACTTCGTTCACTACGAAAGTTCGCCCAAAAAATGGCCGACGAAGCGAGCAAAGAAAGTACCGAAGTCCCTTGACCGAGAGTGGTCGGGACAATTGGGAAACAAAAAAGCTCACAAAGACTTAGCCAAAATTATGAAGATTAATCCATTGAAGAAGGCCTTGATACAAGGAGAAGATTACAAAAAGGAAAGTACAAAGAAGAAGAAGAAGGCAAAGGTCCTAGAATATCTAAGGGACCCCGGCGTTATGGGAAGCTTCGGCTCCTGAGCTCTTCGCCACAGCCTTCGGTGCAGGAGGAAGCGGCGGCAAGTTGAGGAACTCGACTCTTGACCACATCCACCGAGGCCCCCCGGGAATATCCAGGGCAGCCAGAAAGGAAGGATCGAGGTCCGGATACTTCTTCAGAAATTGATAACGAGCAAGGCAGAAACCGTCCTGAAAAGCAACCTTGGACGTCTGGACGGCTTTACCTCTTTCAACGTCCAACTCGTCTGCCTCATGTTGAAGATCCGAAACCTCCTGCTGAAGGTCGGAAATCTCCTTCTCCAGCTCCTCGGTTTTCTTCTTCTCCTCCGAACTCTCCTTCAGCGAGCCGACCTCGGCCTGGAGTTCGGCATTCTCAGCCATCGCCTTCGCCAAAAGGGCAGACTCCCCTTCTTTTTCCTTTCGAAGGGCCTCATTGGCCGAAGTCAGGCTGATTAACTTATCGCCAAGGTCGGACATCTTCTTGGAAAAATCCTTCAAGAGCTCCTCTTGGCCCTTCAAGAATTCCTCCCGAAGACTAGCAACCTTCTCCTTGCATATTTCGCTCAGCTTGGTGTTCGTCAACACCGAGTTGGCGCAGAAAACTTTGGCCTTCTCCAACTTACCTTCGGCCCAAGCTCGGACCGAAGACTGCTTTGCTGCCCAAGCTCGGAGGTATCCACTATACCCCAAAAGCTGCAAAAAAGAAAGGCAGTCAGTGAAAATTTGCACAAGGAAAGCCAGAGCACTTAGGCAGAAAAGTGGAAGGAAAAGTGAGAAGCCCGAAGGGTTACCTGAGCAGCATGCTGGGAAACTTTTGCAGCAAGGGCATCCTCGGAGGCACACTCCTCAGCGACTGCCTTGAAGGATGCCTGAGTAAGCACGCCCCTCGCCATTTGGGGAGCCATTTCCCGGCAGTCCTCGGAGAACAAGTTCATGTCCTCCGTGAAAGACCAGAACGGCTCCCTTGGGACTTTGCCCTTCGGGACGTGGGAATCCCGAAGATCCCGCCTTCGGGAGTGCTCAATCTTCCAAGGCAGGGGCGCCAAATCCTCTGCAAAAAGAAACATCTCATCAGGTAAATTTTCCTTGGTTATATTTCCTTGGTTATAAAAAATGTGAGATTGCAGGAGAAAATAGACAAACCTGCCGCGACTTCGGCACAGTCGTCATCAGAGTCACCAACCTTCTCCACGTCGGCAGGAACATGTTTGCCCTTGGCTCTTCGGCGTTTCTCTAATTCTTCAACAGGAAGATCCTCCGAAGAGCCCAACAAATCCGCCGACATGGCGGGACTCAGAGGCGCAGGAATGGCCACCTCGGCAAAAACCTCCCCGGCCGTTTCAGGCTGGGAAAAAGTTGCAACCTCGGTCGAGGTTGCAGTGACATCGCCCGCCTCCGAAACGTCCTTCGGGGAGGGAGGAGGGGTGTCCCTCTTGGTCTTCTTGGCGGAAGATGATCCACCACCAGAAGCCTTCTTGGTCTTCTTGGCGGAAGACGGCTCACCCCCAGAAGCCTTGCGCCTCTTCTTCGTTTGTTCTCCCTTCTCGGACTGACCAAGGAAGAGAGATCTATAGTAGGCGGCAGACTCGTCGCCCATCTCTGAAAAAGAGAGAAAAAATCAGTGTAAGTCCACAGGCACTTATGCTGAAATTTTTTTGAAAGATACTTACTTTCAGAAAAGGCTTCGAAAGTGAGCTCGCTCCGAAGGAGCCTCACCAGCCAAGAGTTCTTCCCCTCGGTAGCAGGAGCTGGCATGCCGAGATCCGTCTTATGCTCCGCAACCACCCCCAGCTCCCGAAGGACGTCCTCGGTCATGAGTTTCCACATGATCGGGAAAGGGTAGAGAGAGCGTGGAGGGACCTCGGCATCCCAGTCGGCGACAGCACGGATTCGTCTGTCAAAGTCCCCAAACCTAGCTGCCAACTCAGGAGTCAGCAACTTCCTGGGGTCCGTGACATCCGCCTCCAGCTTTCCCCGAGCCCACTTAGTCGGGACGTGCGACCAGGCCTCCGCCACCTTCAGGAAGAAGAACTTCCTTTGCCACCCTCGCCAGCTATCCTTGGTAGCGAAGGTGAACATAAATTTCTTGCTCCCAGATCCCCGAGGTAGCATGAAATAAAAGCCACCCTTCGGAATCGGATAGAGCTTATAGTACTGCATGAACAGGATGAAATGGGGTTCTACCCCGAAGATCCCACACATGCAGAGAAAGGCGTTAAAATAGCAGTATGAGTTCGGAGGAAGCTGATTCACGGCTATGCCATGAAATTGGCAAAAGTCGCAAATCATCTTCGCAGGAGGAAACCGAAGTCCGGCCTTCAGTTGGGCTCGGAAAACGGTAACCTCGTCACCTCGATTCATAAAGCAAAACTGGCCAAGGCGAGGTAACCTTGTGATGGCATAAGAGGGAAGGAAAAATTTGGTCTTCCATTTTTCTAATTTTTCAGGAGTGGTGCAACAAGGGTGAGACATAAGAGGTTGCCAGCTCTCGGGAATAGGCATGGTAGATAGAAAAATGACTTCGAGAAGTGAAAAGAAAAGCAAAAAATGAAAGGAACTCTAGAAGTTAAAACCCACCAAAAGACTTGCCAAAGTCTGGGTTTGAGGACGCCGTCGTGAAAAATCACCGAAAATAGCTCCGCCACTAAGACCGCCGCAAAAAAGGAAGGAAAAGCAAGAGCAAAGCGAGAGCAAAGAAACACAAGTGAAGAGTATGACGGGAGGAAGGTTTTTATAGATCGAGAAAATGCAGCCAAGAGGCCGTCATAAATGCTGGGTGAAGGCGAAGCGTCACCATAATTGCTCCTCACGCATGAAAAGACGTGCCCATCCCAACTGATGCCTGTCACGTGTCACCCATCGTCAGCAACAAGGTCTCATTTTCTAGCATCCAGAAAACTCGGGCACATTGCTCAAGACTGACACACCTAGTTTCAAGACGCGTCGATCCATTAGCCTATGGCGGGAAAAGTGAACAAGTTGGGAATATCGAGAATACCGAAAGCCGGATAGGCGACACCTGTTCGAACAGGGCTTATCGCCTAAAACGTGAAGTGCCTCCCCTCCGACATCGTACTTCGAGCATGAAGTCCAAGAAGTCAGGGGTTCAAGGCTCCGTGCCGCCTTGTTCGACCGAAAACGGACATCTGACTACGTGGACCTCCGGGAGTCCATGAGGGCGTCCTGACAAAACTACCAAGTTAAGCGCAAGACAAACGCCAGAAGGGCTACTTGCCGAAGTCTTCACTCCGACTTTCCAGGGGGGGCATGTGATAGCCAAAGTGCTATCACCCTGACCACCTACCGATCACGGGAAAGAGGGAGCCAGACACCTAAGGTCTGCGACCTCGGAAAGGACTCCGGAGTAAAGGAAGTCATACACCTGGGGCATACGACCTCGGTAGCTCGTCGAAACCAGCTTCGGGAACCGGCATATCACCTCCTTAGGGACGGTGACCAAACCAGCTTCGGGGGAGAAGGACCGACCACCCTCCGCGGGAGAAAGCCCCCTGAATATGGAACTGCCAAAGTACCAGCCTGACTCTAGGAGAAGGCTCCTTATCTTCAAGTAAGACATCCACCAGAGGGACCTCGGTTGTACGGCAAGAGCAATTAAGGAGTCTCTGACACTCCGGTCACTTACGTCTCCGACACACCACCTTCAGACATGCTCTGATACGCCACCTTTAGGCACGCTCTGGCATGCCGTTGCAGTCTAATGTCCCGTCACGAAGGGCTATAGCTCGCTGCCCGAGGAGCCTGCATGTGGCTAGGGTCCTCCGCGCCCAAAAGTACACCATCCGACCATACACGTGTCATAATCCAAAGGGGTCACCCCCCTTCTTTTATACAAGGAAAATGGTCATAGAAAAGGGGGGCTGGGCTCTCTTCTAGGGAGAAAAAAAGGACAGAAAGGCTGGAAAACAGAGGACGTCTCCTCTCTCCACCTGAATACTCTTCCCTCCAGCCCTCAGAAGGATCTCCGCCAGGCAAGCGCCTCTTGTGCTTATTACTACGCCATTCTCTCTCTCTTTGAGCACTAACTTGGGCGTCGGAGGTTCTCCCCCAGAAAATCACTCCGGGGGCCTCCTAACCCTTGTTTTCTGAGTGTTTCAGCCAGGTCTCCCTAAGGAACCACTGTTCCGGGCTCTCCCCCGCACCGGAGGTACCTCCCGTCCTCACCTACCACGGGACCAAGAAGCTACCGGCCATCCTCTAAGGCGATCCACCCTGGACGCCTTTCTTTCGCACCTCCGGGACCCCCTCCTATCCACACCACTACACACAGTGGAGATGCTGGCCCCGCCTAACTAGACCACATCAGATGCTAGCTCCACGCGAACCGAATCAGTAGTGATTACATAATGTTTATTTGATTGTTTATGAACTAACCCTAATGTGTTTATTGCTGCCAACATTACATTTGTTTGTTGCTATGTTGTTTGTGCATTTGGATGGCTATGTTTGTGTATTTGTACTATACTATTGTGTTTTAGTGTCTTTGAATTTTATTGATAAGCCCTTACTAAGTTTCATTCAAGATACTTACCCCCCTTTTTGCCCATTTCAGGTTCTGCGGATAGATCTTATTCAAACTGACTCTTTTCGTTTGAGTTTTGATCTGAAATTTTAGGTACTTTAACTTCCATCTATCTAGTTTTAATTTGGAGTTTTTTGTGATTTTAGGAGCACATTTTATATTTTTAGTAATGTTGCTTATAGTACTATGCAGCAACTATCCAGCATTTTGTTTTTGGACTGCATTGTGTCTAAAGCTCTCTTGTAACTAAGGTTCATGGTTTAGCTGAGTTAAGAACATTATGTAGTCCATGGATTCATGTACATGTGATGCATGTGAATTTTGGACAATGTATGTGAACAATTTGGGCTGTTTTGCTATGTATGAGGATGATATGCATAGGCTACCTAAGTGCGTAATATAGGCTGCTTGTTTGTAAATTTTGGTATTGGCTATGTAAAGATGCTAGATGTAAGGGAGTGTGATTCCTAGGTGTCTTGGACATGTATGGAATAGTCTTGAGTAACTTACCTCTTGTGAATGAAGTGTTTGCATGCTTATAAAATTTCATATGGGCAAAATGCTCATAAAGTAATTAGAATTTTTACCGTGCACTCTATGCCCCATAACTCCCCGTGTAAAGTGAAAATTGGCATGAAATTTTCACCAAACCTAAAGGACATCAAGAGGTTTGACTAGGATTTTGAATTTCTAAATTTGGAGCCTTGTAGCCAAAGATATGATGTTACAAAGTTGGCTAAGTTACTATTCATTTGGTCAGAATTTTGTAACCAACTTAAAATATCCATAACTTGGTCCATAGGTGGGCTATTGATGTAAAACCAATTTCCCTAGTTTTTTTAAAGACTCTAATTGATAATGGTATCAAGAAAACATAGGGGTACATGGCTAGATTAATACATTTTTTCAGAGGAAGTTTTAGGTGTAGTGGCTGGAAACTTGAACCTAGTAAGAATGCCTAATGTGTGGTAGTAGAGATTAAGACTAGTGCTAGTGTTTTCCATCCTTGCTGCCATGGTGTGCATAAAATGTGAATATGTGTGTCATGGTTTGACCAATATGCATGTATTTACATAGTGCCTAAGAGGGCCACTTGGGTATGCACACTGAGGGTATTGTTCTAAAGGCCTATAGGACATACCAAACCTGGGGGTTTAAATGCACAATATTGGCATCATAACTAGACTACCCCAAAGTGGGTAACAACATTAGCAAAATCAAAGAAAGAACAATAGGAGAAAGAGATTATGGACACTTTTAGAAAGATTAAGGTGAGCATACCCTTGTTGGATGCCATCAAACAAGCTCCTTGGTATGCAAAGTTTCTGAAGGATATGTGTACAATAAACAAGAGGATATGATGTAATGAAAAATAATGGTAAGTTAAAATGTGTTAGTTGTACTTCGAAAGGAGGTACCTCCAAAATGCAAGGATCTAGGTAAGTTTAATGTTCTATGCATAATAAGGAAAAGCATCTTTGAAAGTGCTATGTTGGATATAGGTGCTTTAATGAATGTGATGCCTTTTTCTATTTAGGAATCTTCAAATTTGGGTAACTTAAAAGAAACTGCAGTAATTATTCAATTGGCTAATCATTTGAATGTGTATCATAACTATATTGTTGAAGATCTTCGAGTACAGGTTAATGAGTTGATATTTCCAGTAGATATTTATGTTTTGAACATGGTAGATGGTGGTTCTTCTAACCCCACTGCTTTACCGCTAGCAAGACCTTTCATGAGGACAGCAAAGACTAAGATAAATGTTCATGATGGTACTCTGACAATGGAATTTGAAGGAGAAATAGTGAAATTTAATATTTTTTGAGTCCATGAAGTATCTAGCAGATAAAATTTCTTTTTTATACTCTATTGATGTTCTGGATGATTTAGTGTAGGATGCTTTTCCATTAAATCATGGTTATGAGTTAGTGATTGCAATCTGTCAAGGGTTGTACAAAAAGAAATTTCTAGAACATTCATCCATCAAATCAAAAGAAGAATTGGAGGATGAAGTCATGAATTTAGAGTGATTAGAAATTCTACCAAGAAGGTATAAAAGCAAGAGAATTGATTTACCTACTTCTGAAAAATATTTGTTGCCTCCTATAATGCAGGCTACAAAATTGGACCTAAAGCCTCTTCCAAATCACCTAAAATAAGTATTTTTTGGAGATTGAGGGATACTGTCAGTGATCATTACAAACAATTTAACAACAGTTTATAAGGAGTGATTCATTAGAGTGTTTTGATAAAACTAAATGGTAATTGGATGGACTATTGCTAATATCAAAGGAATAACTCCTACCATGTGCATGCATTGCATTTTACCATAAGATAAAGCTGAAATAAAATGAGAACCATAGAGAAGATTGAATTCAATGGTAATGGAAGTGGTCAAGAAAGAAATTATGAAATTATTAGATGTAGGAATAATATATCCAATTTCAGATAGCCAACTGGTGAGCCTGGTCTAGGTGATGCCAAAGAAATCTAGAATGACAGTGGTTCAAAATCAGAATATTGAGTTTGCGCTTGCAAGTTTACTGAATGGATGGCGATTATGCATTGACTATCGTAAATTAAATGCTCTTACTAGAAAAGATCACTTTCCTTTGCCTTTTTATTGGTCAATTGCTTTATAGATTTGCTAGAAAATCTTATTATTGTTTTTTGGATGGTTGTTTAGGCTATAATCAAACTGTGATTGCACTAGAAAATCATGAAAAGATGACCTTCACATGCCCCTTTGAAACCTATTCCTTCAAAACAATGCCTTGTGGACTATACAATTCACTGGCCACCTTTCAAAGGTGCATGATCAATATCTTTTCTAACTTGATTGAGAAATGCTTTCAGGTATTATTAGATGATTTTACTATATATGGGGATTCATTTGATACATGTTTAGAAAATGTTACAAAAGTTTTATAACATTGTATTGAGACTAATCTTACACTGAATTTTGAAAAATGTCATCTTATGGTTGAGCAAGGAGTTCCCATAGGCTATGTAGTTTCACATAAAGCAATTGAAGTGGATAAGGCAAAAATGGATTTGATTTTGAGCTTACCATACCCTTCAAATGTGCGGAAAGTTTGTTCTTTCATTTGAACTGTAGGTTTTTATATTTACTAGGGACTTTTCCAAGATTGCCTTCCAGATGTCAAAGTTGCTGCAAAGAGATGTATCCTTTAATATTCATTCTGATAGCATAGAAGCTTTTTGCAAATTAGAATTAGCTCTTACATTTTCCCCCACAGTTCAACCCCCTAATTGAAATTTTTTCTTTGAGATTATGTGTGATGCAAGCAATTTTGTTGCAAGAGTAATTCTAGGACAAAGAGTTGACAAATTGGCCTATTTGATATATTATGCATCAAGAACTCATAATCTACCTAGTGCAATTACACCACCACCAAAATAAGCTTTTAGCTATTGCTTTTGCTTTAGAAAAATTTTGGTCTTATTTGCTTGGGTCTAAATTAATTGTATTTTTAGATCATGCAACTTTGATGATTTTTCTTTCTAACAAAGAGGTGAAACTGAGGTTAATCAAATGGATTCTGCTACAACAAGAACTTGAAATGGAAATAAGATACTAGAAAGGTGCTGAAAATTTAGTTACTAATCATTTGAGCAGGCTAGCGAAAGAGGAGAGTTTTAAACCTTTGTAAGAATTTTTCCCAGATGAGTAGTTGTTTACTGTGCAAGGTATGGTTCCTTGGTATGCGGATTTGGTGAACTATTTAGTTGTAAAGATTTTTCTTACTTGTGAGAACTCTTAATTTATCAAATAATTAATTTATTTGATTTACATAATCCTTGATTATATTACACTTGCAAGCTAGGTTTAAGTCAAGTCAATGAGTCAAATAGTCCTTAAAGTTCATAGGATTAAAAATTCAAGGTAAATTGACCATAAGGACAACTAGGGGCAAGTTGGTAATTTGGAAATTCAAAGTTCAAAATGTGACCAAGAGAGATAGAATTGAGTCTCTAGAGGTGAAATGAGCATCTCAACGAAATTTTAACTCAATTTGACCAAAGATTGCCTTTTTCTTGCAACAGAAGCTAGGAAGGGAAAAATGGGAATTTCTAGATTAAAAAAAAAGGTGAAAGTGGGTTTGGGAAGGTTAGAAATGGTTTTTCAAAGAATTTGGTGAAATTTGGTGAAGTTCATAATCAAATTGACCAAGTTTAAGACTTTTCTTGCAAAAGAAACTAAAAAGGGCATTTTGCTATTTTTGGTTGGTCAAACTTGGTCAAACCAAAGACAAACCTGGTAAACCAGATTCAGACTTGGTCAAGGGTAGGAAATGTCATGGTTGGAAGTGGAGGAAATAAAATCTAATATTTAAAATTCATTTGGAGACATAATTGAGAAGTTTGTGGATGTGGAATCCTGATGCGAACCCCTATGGTATAATGACCATGAAACGCGCCCAAGATTTGATTCAAGCTCCACAAGACATCAAAAATACTAGGTTTGAAACCCCCACCCCTAATCAACCTGTGATTAGAAACAAGAAGTATAGAACTCCAAGAACACAAGCACACTTGTACACCAAGGCAGTCCACAAAGAACCAAAGAGAAAACCTCTCCAAAGAGCAATATTATTTCGGCAATAATCTGTGTGTTTACATACAGAATATGTTCCTTTATATAGGCCTAAACTAGGGTAAAAATCTGGGAAAAATTCGCAGCCTAAGTCCCTTAGGAATCCTAGAACCCTTTCTAACTTGTTTTGTGTATGCAGCGTATGCCACCTGTCCTAAGCGACCTGAATTAATTTCATAGCCTAAATAACATCCTAAATAATGTATCTAAACAGGAATTGAACGAAAATAAAATGCAAATACAAGATTAAACCTGAAAACCCCTAAATAGCCTTTTCAGGTGCATTTTTGGGCACTTTAGGGCTTTCACTTGTATCTTCAGCTCCCAGCTTGAATCTTTGAGTTCTAATGGCATGAATCTTCCTCTTAGATTTGGAAAAAGAGGTCTGGAAAGTTATAGCTCAAAAATCTAGCTTTTGGGCACAAAATGCATCAAGAACACTTAAGGGGGCTCAAATGGTGCACTTTGAGTGGTGTCCTTGGTGTCCTTTCTTTGTGGCTTGTCTAAGCACTCTAGAACTGAGTACCAAGCATGTCCATCATCTCCATATGGTGTCTTGAAAGTTCCATCAGCTCCTTGTGAAGTTTCATGTCCATTCTCCATGAAGAAACTTGAAACAAAGGCTTGTAGTGCACTTGAGAGCTCCTTAGCTTTCTTCCTTGTCATAGGTCCACTAGAAACCTTCAATGGATCCCTGCCTTCTCCATGTGTGCCTTCCTTGATCATATCAAATCCTTTTATCCAACAGTTTAAGCTTCTTTTCACCCATCCAACCTTTGTTCACTTGTGGGAAGGAAACAACTTGTTTATGAGGTAGAAAATCAAATTAAAAAAAAATGGGTGAGCTTCTTTTTCCTTTGGTTAAGTAGCCTAAACCTCTACTAACCATGCAAAATCATTAACCTTTTACCACTTTAACGCCTTCACTGATGTTCCATCCTTATTCATCCCCAAACCCACAAACTCACTTTCTTCTCTTCCTATACTCATTCATCACATCCTAAACCCTCAAACACATATAAAATCACCAAATAAATGAAATAAAAAATCTAGAAGGAGAGCTTGTAAGTGAGAAATCAAGAGGAAAGTGTACGTGTTGCAAGGAAAGGCTTAAGAGTTCATTTTCTCCAAGTGGTAGCGACAGTTTTGGTATGTTTTTTATGTGAGAATGTGTTTTGGTTTAAGATTAGCTCATCCTTGTTCAGATTGGCCTTTGTGCTCATCAAAGATCCATGATTTTGTGTGAGATTAAGCTTAGGGAAAACAAGGAAAACCAATGAGCTTCTAGGATGGGAGCTACAATTCTAAGTGTTTGTTTTCTTAAGGTAAGGAGTGTATAATTTTTTATTCTGGTTCTTTAATAATGATACTGCCCCTAAACTTAAAAATATGTTAGTAATATGGCTAATTTACTATGGTTAAATATGGAGCCCTAAAGGACTAGGACTGAGCTTGTAAAAGGTGGATTTTTGAGCTTGCAAGTTCAAAATCTACACAACAATAAGGTGTTGTAGCCCTTCTCTCTTTAAGAAGCTTTATCCATGTTTTAGCTTGGTGAAAGCTATGCCAAATGGTAGTCCAAAAAGGGCACGGTGTGACCAATAGAGCAAAAGAAGGCTCAAACGGCACTATGGTTAGAACTACCTCCTAGTTTGGGCAATAGGTGGTGTCATTCGTTCATGGACTGTAAAATGGTGTGTGGACCAAGCTTTGGATGCTTGGTAGATGAGTGCAGCTGAACCTTTAAGTTTTGGAAAGCTCAAGAGAGGTGTGCCTTGGTTTGGGTGTGTATGTGTTATGACCAAGTTCAAAGGCTCAGTATGTGCATGTGCATGCATGAGCATTTTGGGGTGCTTAGGATCATGGTGAGTTTAGTGTGCTGAGGTGCACATGAGTGTGTCCAAATGGGCAAGCAGCTGTGTATGCCCAAAGGCCATCCATGGGCTCGTAGTTGTGCTCACCTAGGGGCCACATGGGCATATCCCAAGGGCCTTGGTTTCTTGTGGGCCTTGAGTTGCACTTTGGGCATGACCCACAAGGGGGAGCCTAAGGTAGAGCCCAAATGCCTAAACGACACTTTGGCCCAATAAATGACTTGGGCCATAAGTAAGTATACACATACACATGGGCCTATCAAGTCAAAAGACCCTAGAAGGGGCAAGACACGTGCATGGGCACTATGATCCACACAAAATATGGTCAAACCTCACTACAAACAAAAAGGGAGTTTTTGAGCTAGTGAAAGCTGGCAACCTCAAAGGCAAATGCAAAGATGCATGCTCAAGGGAAAAAATGGACCAATGGGTGGTTTGTTTGCTTGTTTGCTTGTGTGTGATGTATGGGGAGTCATGTATCGAAAAGGGTAAGATATGATGATCATTATATAATACTCCACACCATAAAAGCTCATGGCAAGCTTATGTAGATTATGGGCAAGGTTCATGCATGCAAGCAATATGTGCACATGGTCCATTATGTGTGATGTTGTTATGTCTTGTTTGTTTTAGAATACTTTACTAAATATTTTATATACTTACCCTTACTTTTAATGTATAGATAACATTGTGCATGAGCCAAATAATCCACAGTGATTATTTAAGAGTTGTTTGTTAATTTATCATAAGTACATTTTGCATACATTACATGTTCAATTCTCATATGTTGTATGCACTTATGGTCAAAGTCTAACTCCAAACTTATTTGCCTTGTACAATAAGGTAGTTGGGCAAAGACTCCTTAGGTCACTATTCACTTGGTTTTCTCTCTCCCTGGAAAAGATGGGCTTATCGACCATTTGAGTTATGAATATTTTGTTGCATGGTGGTAGTGGCTGGTAGGAGGTCTACTAGTATTGACTTTTACTTAGTGTAATTATGGCTTGTATTATTATTAATTTGGGTTAGGCTTATCAACCCATGACATTACTTGCTTAGGTTGATAGGCAAAACACTTAGATATTGTGTTGTTGTAGTATTTACTTGCTATAAGTGTAGTTTTCATCTATGTTTTGGCATGATATATTACTTATATATGCATGACCATTAAAAATTTTTTTATGCGGCCACACATATTTTATTCATGTTTTCTTTAAATCCTGATAAACCATTATCTTAGTTTAATAAACTTAAGTGTTTTATTATAACAAAGTAAATGTTTTCCTTAACTCTCAA
This sequence comes from Aquilaria sinensis, assembly GCA_005392925.1. NCBI lineage: Eukaryota > Viridiplantae > Streptophyta > Magnoliopsida > Malvales > Thymelaeaceae > Aquilaria > Aquilaria sinensis. The sequence goes on from SMDT01000835.1 coordinate 31,100, forward strand.
GTAAATACTAAACTCAAAGCAAATGGTTAGGATTTATATGGTAAATCTTGGCAAAAGATCCTAGAAATGAGGAATCATTCTGGCCTAATTAACAATTGAGATTAGGCAACAAAATGATCTAGCCTAATTAAAGTACTAACTAGGCATTTAATAGGACGGTTCCTCACATTGTTGAATTGAATAAAGCTAACAAGGATAAGGTGAAAAGTGACATGAAATATTACATTTGGGATGATCCTTATTTATGGAATTATTGTTCTAATCAAATTATTAGGAAGTCCTTGGTTATGAGCTTCAGTGTGTTCTTACTATGTGTCATGCTCATGCCTGTGGGGGACATTTTGGTCCTAAGAGAATAACAAAGAAAGTGTTAGATAGTGGTTTTTTCTGGCCTACCTCATTTCATGATGCTTATGTTTTCTATAAAAAGAATGTGGACAATGCCAAATAACAAGAACTATAACTCGTAGGAATACGATGCTTCAAACCCCAATACTTGTATGTGAAATTTTTGATATCTAGGGCATTGATTTTATGTGTCCATTTCCTTCTTCTTATGGTTTTGTTTATATTTTGCTTGTTGTTGATTATGTTTCAAAAATGAGTAAAAGCTAAAGCCACCAGGACTCATGATTCTAAAGCTATTGTAGGTTTTATGAAGGCTAATATTTTTTCAAGGTCTAGATTCCCAATAGCATTGATTAGGGATCAGGTACCTATTTTTATAATTAGGCAGTTTAGGCTTTATTGAGGAAGTATGGTGTTTTTTGTAAAACAGCAACTTCCTACCATCCTAAAACCAATGGGCAAGTTGAGGTGTTAAATCGTGAGATGAAATCAATTTTATAGAAAACAGTGAATCGAAAATGAAAGGATTGTAATCTTCAACTTGCTAAAGCACTTTGTGCTTACAGGACAACATACAAGTCACCAATTGGAATGCCCCCCTATAGATTGGTGTTTGGTAAGGCTTGTCATCTCCTTATTGGAATCGAACATAGAATTTTGGGCAGTGAAACAATGTAACATGGAAATAGATAAAGCTGGTGAGCAAACAAAATTGCAATTGCAAGAGTTAGAGGAAATTAGGATGGTGGCCTATGAAATTTATGCATCCACAAGGAGAAAACAATGGTCTTTTATGACAAAAAAATCATAAGAAAAGAATTTGTTGTTGGTTAGAAGGTGTTGTTCTACAATTCTAGGCTAAAGTTGATGCCCAGTAAATTGCATCCTAGCTGGAATGGACCCTTTGATGTTACTAAAGTTTTTTCATATGGTGCAGTTGAGATTAAAAGTTTACAAAGAAACAATGTGTTTAAGGTTAATGGGCAAAGACTCAAGCCATTTTTTGAAGGATTCCAAGAAAGAAAGGGGGAAGCAAGCCTAGATGAAAGATCTAGTATACTTAAGATAACAATGTGCTATCTCATTAGGCTAATGATGCTAAAACGAAGCACTATTTTGGAAAACAACACAACGAGTGTTCCTTTCTCTTCCTATTTCATATTTATATTTTTTGTCATTTTTCCAACTTTCTTCCATTTAGCCTTATAACAGGGAAAACGTAAGTTTTTTGCTTAGGGAGTGGATTCCTTAGGCCCTACTTTTAAAATTTGCATTTATTTTTGTTTTCAAATTTTTTAACTAAAATTTTTTCATTAATTCTTTTGAACATTAATCTGAATTGTTAATGTAATTGCACTTTCTTGTTATCGAATGCTTAACTTCAATGTTAAGTAGTAAAGTCTTTATGTAACTTCCAAATCTTATTTTTAAATTATTTTTGCAATTTTTTTGTCAAGCTATCTAATGATTATTTTGAGATGCTAATTGTTACATCAACTTGTGTGCTTACTACATTAATTTAAACTATGCTAGATTTTGAACTTCTTAAGTTGGATATGTGGTCTATTTCAATTGGTGGATGATTTGAGTCACTAGAGAAAAAAAAAATTGTTCACAGGAGTAAAAAAGTTACTACTCTGTTGTTTCTTGGCATTGAAGTATGTAGGGGTTTTTCTCCTAAGGCAAGAGTTCGATCATTGTTCGAAAAGATGTTAAAAGTGTCAGTATGGTCAAAGATCACTTTCGAATTGTATCAAGTTAGAAGCCTGGGCATAGCAAAGCCCCTGTTGATACACTCACTAAACAATAAAACACAAGAAAAATGCAACATAAAAAAAAAAAGAGAAAAGAATCAATTAAAATCAGAACAAGAAATAAATTCTCAATTGATTTCTTGTCTTCCATGTATTTGTGATAAGATTGGTTGTACTTTTTGAGTTCTTATTTACTTGGTGAATAAGTTTGATTTTTTTCTCAAGTTTTGAAGGGTGATTGTTGCTAGCTTATGAAGAAATTGTTTTCATGGACTTGTTTTGTTTTATGTTGCTATTACCTAGTAGGTTGCATGCTTAATTTCTCTTGTTAAGTTTTCAAAACCCTTGAATATGGAATTATCTTACTCCTTTACTTTAGCTCAAAAAAATATTACTTCCTTTTTCAGATTTCTTTTATTTTGAGTTTAAGGTTTAATTTACTCGAGGATGAGTGAAATCTTGTTGAATCAATTCCAAAACTACGTTGAAAGTGCAACCAAAGTCCAAAGGGCTTTAAAATTTGAGTCTACAATGGATTTGCAAAACCATAGGGTTACTGTTATTTAAGGAAGGTTAGGGCTATGAAATAAGGATCTTTTTCATGCTTTTCATTACATTTTCATAATCTTTTCTTAATATCAATTTGCTTGCTTTCATCATTCATCATGCTAGCATAAAGTTTTATTCAGATTAGAGGAGCATTTCTATTCAATTGTTAATATTATGATACTCAAACTTTCATTTTTATGCTGATTTCAATTTGAGCATCTATATTTCTTTGAGATGGATGTTTATGCATGATGATTATCTAAGTAGACCTATTAGATGTTGACTCATGTGATTGCTGCACCTACCCTCTTGATTTATGATTATCTTGCAGGGTAGTGAAAGCAGTAAACTAGGTGACACGCTTACTTAAGGGAAATAGAGTGCAATTTAAACAATACGTGTTGGGTGTTGTTGTAACTTGTCTTAGTCTCTTCTTGGATTGTTCATGCTATTATTAATTTGTTTTTAGGTTGCTTTCAACACTAATCAGATAATAACATGATCTAATTGTAGTGCTAGGCTAAGGTTAGTGTCCTAATGGAAGAATTAAAATTGTTATGGTTTTTCCATATAATCTATAGGCTAAGTACTTGAATGGCAATTAAAATCTGAGATTCAGTGATCAATCCAATAATTGTTCCTTAAGCTCTTTTAATCTAAAGTTTGTTTGATTAGAGTTTCATCAATTTAATTGTTTGCTTGCTACGTTTACATTACTTTCATTGATTTCTAATTTCCAGCATACAAAACCCCCTACTTTGTGTTGAATTACTGGTTAAGGAGAAGTGATTTTTATATTAGTCTCTAGCATTCAACTAGGTCTCATTTTTGCTATAGAAGTTATGTGAAATCGGATTTAATTTTTGGTGGACTACGACAAGTACCAACTTCCCAATGTATAACGTAGTTTATAGGAAAAATAGATTGCACTGCTATTGGCAATCTTGGAGTCCATGTTGCTTCTAGAAAATTTTAAAGTGGCGATGAAGAATTTTTGTTAGTCTTTACTAGACTAGCAACATGGATAAAATTGTGCATTTCGTGAAACCCAGCCCATCTCCATCTTTGTCCATCACCTTGAACACTTTCTATACCGCATCTCCACTTCTCCTTCCCCAGCCCACCTCTATCAAGTTACGGGTAGATCGATGAAGATGGTGATTGAAGTGTTAGATACATTAATTTTAGGGTGTTGGGAATAGGATGACAAAAATATAGGGACTAAAGTGGACATTTTCTACCAAGATCCGTTAAAATTAATAGTCAAAGTGGTGGAAAATACCAATTAGAACACACAATATATGGTAAGGGATTTCAATAGGATAACTTTAAATTTAGGTAACCATTTAGGACACGAAAATAAGTTAGGTGACCATGCTTGGAGTTTATCCTAATTCTTCACATATGAAAACATATTTTAAAGATGTCAAATTTTGATATATAGTATTATTCTATTCAAAATACTAAGGCAAAAAAAATTTCTTATTTTTTTCTTGAAATTTTAATGTGCTTCTAATATTTAAAATGTTAAATAAATTTGTATGATTTACATCGATTTCTCTCATTGAAAGGACGTGGGTCATAATTGAATTGCTAAGTTATAATCCAAAATTGAAGACAAAATTCATGCTAGTTTGTTATATTTTTAGGAAAGAAATTTGAATATCAACTAGTTTCATAACCCATCTAACGGATGGGATATATATAGATGTCTTTAATTAGATGTATATATAACATCTTAATGAAAAAAATTTGAAAAAAAAGAAAATGTAAGTTGTTGAATATAACTCCATTTGGGAAGGTTTGTGAGTCATACAAGGTTCATTAGGCCACCTCTTAATAATTGTTCTAATGATGACATCAACTTTGGTGCGAAGGTTTTGAGTAACCTTAATTTTCATGCTCTTATTTTTTGAGAGTTCAAGGAATCAAATATATGATATGCTTCAGCTCACAAACACGATGTCAAGCATACCTAAAAGAATTGTGTAAATGTACTTTACCTCAAGGATCTCATGAGTGAATGAAATATGAATGAAGTGCAATTCTTCTGTAAATAATCCATACTTGAAAAATTGTATGACACCTTGGACAAAGATGAAGATGGGATGGCCAAAATCTCTCAAGTTATTCAATCTACAGGAAGGTTGATTTAGATACTATTTCTAAATGAGTTGTGAAACATCTAGTAATATAAATATCGCTAAGCAAGTAAAAGTCAATGTAAAACTACAATGAATGGAAGCATGATTTCTAAATTCTTCGGGTGTCCGAACCTTTGGAGAGAATGATAGCAAAATCTCAATAGGGAATGAGTCCATGGTATAGTGTTAAATCTGCATAATGAAAAATATATACTTTTATAAGTGGGAACAATGTCACTACACTATAAAATTTGAAAGGTAAAATCAACGTGAATAGGATAAAAGCAAAAAAAAAAAGGAATAAAATTGCATATTCTATTCGGTAATTGTACAACTAAATAAGGGAAAAAGTAATTTCAAAATAATTTTAAAAGTAAAACAATGTGAATAGTTAAAAAAGTGCAGAAAAGGAATAAGAAAAAAGAAAGTTCTATATTCTATTCATTGTACAATATAAGAAAAATAAAAATTATTTTCAAAATAATCTGTCTAAAAAATTTGTGTTCTTTTTTAATTATTTCTTTAAGTTCTTGTATGAACATTGTAGAGGAAGTCAATGAGGGTTTCCGAGAAATATTTTTAAAAAATTTCATTTATTTATATTTAATTTAATTTGTTAAGGAATGTATTAATTAAATGATAATGGATAGAAAAAACAATGGTTCACAACCCAAAAAAATTGACGTTAGTCGAAATCCATTTAAATGTGTGTCATACACCAAACAAATAGGCATAATCCAAATGAATATGCACGTTGGGCATAAGGTTTAAAATGTATAGCCCAATAAATGAATGGTTAAAAAAATGTTAAACAAATGTTCCAGATCAAAGAATCAAAAGGAGGAAACCCGACCCAAAGTATTTTTAAAGGAAGGCCAAGAAGAGTAATGGTTTAAATAAAAAAAAATGAGACCAACAGTGCACAACGAAGAGAAGTGAAAGAGAGAAAATAAGAAAGACATAAAATATAGTCTATGGGCTAAAGTGGCAGGATAATAATACATGAAGGCTAAAGGAGTGCTTTTTCTATTTTTGGAGGCCTATAAATAATGTTTTTTGTTGGAACCCTAGCTCAGTCTCAGTCTCTCCCTCATTTTGTTGCCGTCACCCAAATGTGAGGCCTTGTCTAGTTCTCTTGTTCACACCAACCGTAGTCACCACTCTTTCGCCCTTCCTCACTAGTTGTCTTCTTGTTTCAGCAGTGCAACTGTAAGAGGTGGATATTAATCCACCTTTAACTCTTTTTTCAAATGGTTGGGTTTTCCTTCTTGATTTATTTCTCTGCAAAGGTCTTGGTAAAAAAAGATGAATGATTTTTGTATATCAATGCTCACATGTCAAGGTTGGTCTTTTTTTTCTCAGTGTTTTCTTAACTTTTGTGGGTACCGTTGCCACTTAAGTGCCTGGCCGTAGAGTATTTTCATTAACTAGCGGTGGGCCACCTTCAATGCCAGAGCAATTCTCAGATTCGCAATTTTTTTTTATTAATTAGTACCTTTTATCTTTTTTTAAATGGTTTGTAAAGGCTTTCATCCAAAATTGCTATGGTTTTTAATAGATCTATGCTAAAACATTTTTATTTCTTTGACAAACTTTGGTTGTTTATAGATCTGAGCTTAAATGAATTCTCGTCCTTCATAACTTTCTTACATTTTTTTTATTACCTCTTCAGGGTATGAATGGCTCCATCAGCGGCAGTTCTGTCACTCATCTTCCTCGGCGGGGCTTGCTCCGAACAGGTAACTTATGCTACTTACTAATCTTGTTCTTTTTTCTTTTTTGTGTAAATATAGGCAACTACATTGGCCTAACTATTTTTTTCTTCCATCTTTTTTGACGTGTACAAGTCTGGATTATGCATCTGGTTTGGATCCCGGGGGGCTTGCTCAGAAAAGTAATTTACTAAACTTATTCATCTTATTTTTTTTCTTCAACTTTAGCTAACATCTACATCGGCCTAACAATTTTTTCATTGCATCTTTTCTCAGGTGTACAAAACTGGACGAATAAAGAATAGACAAATATCATAAAAAAGAAGCTCAAAGAGGTGGAATAGCACCAGCAAGGTACACCTAAACCTTTCATGACCTAACCATTGTTTGTACTTGTTGTTTTGGTTGTATGCATTGTCTGTCTAACACTTACTATTCTCATATAAAAGTATGTGTCAGACTTAGATACAAAGAACAAATATCATGATTATAAAAATGAAAATGCTATGTGGTTTTCTAAGTGTAAATTAATGTTATCTTGAACTGGTTACTTACTTAAGGAATCCATTATTTGACATTATCTTTATATGTTGTCACAAGTAAAATGAATTATGTTTTGTTTCTGAAACATTATTCAGAATATTGAATTTTTCAGTTTATAAGGGAAAAATATGTTTTGCAATAGTAAAATAACTTAAAAATAAACATCTTAAGTAAATAAACATAATAGGAAAAAAGTCCATACAAAAAACGTACCATTCTAGATATATGGGTGTAGGTGTAGATGGAATAATTGAATCATTTATGGGTACTTTATGTTTTCCTTAAACACTTTCATAACATGTTTATTTCACTAAAAAAGTACTACATTCCATCATATATTTTAATTGTATAATAGAAAACTTGATAATTATTAATTGGGAACCTAGAACCTGCCATTCTATATACATGTGTTGTTGATAGAGAATGGAACCTGCTACTTCAGTAAGATGTAGATAGTAACTGCTTTTATTTGACAATAATTAATTAAACACATATGGAAATAGGTCACTTTACTTTTTTTAGGTTGAAATGTGGATACAAACTTGTTGGTTTCTGGATTATAATATTAGTCTACAAACAGAAATAGCTGATATTTTCTAATTGCAAAAAATAGTCATAGAAAGGTATTGAATTAGATGAAAGAATACTAAATTGGAACCTAGTAGTGTTTGTTGCTGGTATTATTGATTCTTCTTGGTGTCAAACTGGAACATGGGAGTTTTTGCTTCACAACAATGAATGAGTAGAAAATATGAATTAGATTTAATGGTGGTTTTAAATATATAACAACTTGTGCTGAGTTTAAGAACCTATTTCCCCTGAGTGTCCATATTTTGCAATTTGCTTGTGATTCCTGTTGTAGTTGGTTGTGTGAGTTGCAAATTGCCTATATCATTTAGGAATTGCAAAATTGAGGTAGGTATCTAACTATACTTAAAAGTTTGGTTAGGAAAAAAAGAACATTCATACTTGTTTTCAGATTTCAAATTTGGTTGTCCTTCATTGTATTTACCTATGTTGCTTCAAAATTGGTATTTCTATGTCAATTGCAAAGCTGAGTCAGGTACTTGTTAATCTTACAAAAATAAGAAATGAAACTGAAATTATACACCCTACCACTACTACAGTTGAGTGGTGTAGAACCAAGGTTTTAGGTGGCCGAGTGCAGTGCGTGGTGGAAAACCAGAAAGGATGTTGCTTGAGATCGTCTGGTGGAGGTGCAAATGTGTTGAAGTTTTTTTTAAAGGAAAAAATGCAAATGCCTGTGACATGTATACTGAATTTTGTAACTGACGCTTGATAGTGGTTAATTGCTTGGTGGATAAGGGCGATAGATTCCTAGTGGCTGAGGATGTGGGTTGACAGGTCAACCCGTAACTGACTAAAAGAACTGCAAAACCTTACTGGGAAATGAGAACGTGACTTCAAAAAAAGATCAGTGTATGTGAAAAAAAACAAAGAAAATTTAGAGAACGTGGCGTTACGTGCAATAAAAAAAGATTTATGTTAATATAAATAATGGACACGTGTTGTGGTTGCAAGTTGTTAGGTAATATTGTATATACATGTTAAATGAGATGAAGTCAAACATCAAACCATTTAGCCTGGCATGTGTATTTTATGAGGGGTAATTTTGGAAGCTACCATTTGTCATTCTATCATTAATCTAAATATACAGGTGTCATATGTAGAATTAATTTCAAATTTTAAGAATATATGAAATGACCATATAGCTAAAGATCCTGGTTTCATATCTATTTATAGATTTAAGTTATTATTTAGATAAAAAAAGTTATCGAAAAGTTTTAAAGAGATGCGAAATTTGAAAATCTATATATATATTTGCAATTTAACTAACTCCTTTTTATAGCTTATGGAATTAAGCGGGGATATTAAAAAACTGAAACAAATGATACATATGATGTGGCAAGATGACATGGTGGATAAAATCTATATACCAAATTAGTTTTAAATTACATCTAATGTGATAAATTGTTTCTCCACAAGGTCTAGTTACGCAAAAAACTCTCCTCGTTTCGTTCTTTCAAGATTCGGATTTCCATTGCCTGTTGACTGAAAGTTCCTAAACGGAAGGATAATTTTGCCAAAAGATTGAAAGTCAAGACTTAATGTTGTAGTTTATACTAATATATAAGAGACTAAGCTGTCCAATTTGAAAAGTTTAAGGGCTTAGTCAAACTATTTCGCAAACTCTGACGACTTCATCATATTCAGTCAAATTAAAGAGCTAACTCATGGGAGTTTGCAAAGTTGGTAGACTAATGATGCATTTAGGCCTTTTGTATTCGTTTCTAGATATTAGTAACAACACTTCATCACTATATTTTTAACATCAACATTAAACTAATATCCAAAACTCGAGTGTTGATAGCACCATTGTAACATTAGTAGTTATAAGCCAAATTAATTTATTAAAGTCCGAACGACATGAACTAATGCACTAAAATATTAAAATTTTATTTCATTTACTTTTTCTATTTAATCTTTTTCATTTGCAATACAAATGCTCACATTTCTTAAAGAACCAAAATTTTCTTTAATATATAAGTTGCGTGCATTTTTTACATAAGATAATACTTATTCATCATTTTTTTAAGGCCTAAACCCATTTTTGGCCCCCAAACCTGGTAGACTCGGACACTTAATCCCTTGGACTTCAACTTGGTCTAACTTGGCCCTCCAACTTGAAAAAATGGTACACTTTACCCCTTTTCTTCCACTTGATCGTCACGTGACCCAGCTTCAACAAACACCGCTTGCATATCATTTCACCATTGCTACTGCCACCATTTGCCACCATCATCATTGCTTCTTTATTGCCACTAGCATCACTCTCGGTTTCACCATCTCCTCCTTCCTTTTCCCCCTCTGCCAACTCCTTCTCCAACCTCCTCAGTCTCTCACCTCTCTTCCCCCTCTGTTGACTCCTCCTCAAACCTCCACACCCTCAAATTCTTCCAGGGTATTTGCCCTACTATGGATTTCCAATTCGGCAACCACAAACGGTGGTTCAAGCAACTAAAGAAGATTTATTGGATGGAAGTTTGTTAGTGAGGGAGAAGAGAAAGTAGAGCTGAAGGAAGAACTGGTCTCTGCCATGGCTAAATCCATCATGAAGCTCAAAATTAAAATAGGAACCAAGAACCTACAACTTCAACAAACATCAAACTGAGAAAGAAATTGGAGGCAACAAGTGAAAACTAAATTACAATTCTATGAACATATAAACAAATTGGGAATGAAGCTAAGCTACTTCGAACTAGGAGCTCAATAACCCAGAAAGCAGAAATGGAAAAAAAGTTTGAGGTAAAGGTGAAAACGAAAAAGAGTGTTTGCAAGGAGAATTTCAGATTTGGAGCTGCTTAGTTGGGGAAAAAAACAAAGGAAGGAAGTCAACATTGGAATTAAGTTGGATTTCAGCTAAGAAAGGAAATGATTGAGAGCGAAGCAAACTAGTCAGTAGTGAGCAACACTGATTCAACATTGATGAGCCAATGACTGAGGGGATTGGAGCCAAAACTGCAACATGCAGAAGGACTGTGCCACTGTTTAGTCTGGCAAGTTACAGACAGACCCAATACAAAAATGGCAGCCCATTTTGTTTCAAAATTTGGAATCCTTAGAACTGGACGCTTTTGTTGCTGAGAACTTGAAAAAAACCAACGATAGTGGCAAGTGAGTGAAATGGTCTTGCAAGCGGCATTTGCTAAAGTTAGGTCACGAGACAACCACGTGGAAGAAAAGTGTAAAGTGTACCATTTTCCCCAGTTGGAGGGGCGAGTTGGACAGAGTTGAGGCCCAGGCAGTTAAGTGTCCGAGTCTACTAAGTTGGGGGCCAAAAATGGCTTTAGGCCTTTTTTAAAGGAACTTATAAACTATATACTTTCGTCATGAAATAATTTATTTTTTTGATCAATTTTTTATTATTAATTTTAGTTTATTAAATGTATTATTTCTTATAAAAATCATTAAAGTTGAGGTGTTTGACATGATTGACTAGATTATTTGAATAAAAAATTTCTTCCACTTTGAGCACAATTTCTTCCCCAAATACTTTAGATTCTTGCATCAATAGCACAGTTTCTTAGATCATAGGAAAAATAAAAGCTAATTAACTACTATAAACAAAAATCAATTAAATAAAAATGAAATTAAATGAAAAGTTTAACTCTTGGGTTGCCTCCAAAGAAACCCTTGGTCTAACGTCGTCGATGTGACATTCTCCTTGATAACTCAAGGAGGATTTTCCTTCTCCAACATCTTCACTTTCGCCTGGCCATTTGCCTTATGATAGAAAGCTAAATTGAAAACTCCCCTAAGATTCAACTCGATAGCCACTGGTAAAGCTCCTTGTAACCTTTTAGAAAGCATCTTGGCAAGTTAACCTAGCGGGTCTCAAAAGTCTGTATACTAGCTTTTATATTCAGCAAATCTAGTTCCATCACATCAATGCTAACATTAGATTGCTGCATAAACTTAGAAATCAACTCCCTAATAGTCAGTATCCTTTCTCATTACAGTCGAAGTTGAAAACTAGGCGATTGTGTCTTATGACTATTCGAAGAGAAATTTGACTGATTTCTCCACCCCGGATTATACGTATTACTATAAGGATTGTTCGGCAACCCTAGTGGATTTCCAACAAACTTGACTTGCTCAATTTTGCTCAACCAAATGGGCATCTGACAATTGTTACTCAAATGACTATCTCAACAAATTTCACATTACAACACCGCTTGCTTCAAATTAACTGAAAAATTCCTAAATTCATTCGCTAAAGCTTCAACTTGGCTTGCAAACACTTAGCATTGGAATTCTAAACTATGGCTGCTCGATTAGGCTTAATCCTTAATGATGATTGCCATTAATAATTGTTCACTGTCATTTCTTCAATCAACTCTTGAGCTGCTTCAGGTGTCTTGCTAATAAAAGTGCCACCAGCTGCTGTGTTAATCATTTGCTTGGAACATAACTCAAACCATTATAGAATCTTTGCACTTGCATCCATGTAAATAATCTATGATGTGGGCACCTTCTCAATAGGTTCTTAAACCTTTCCCAAGCTTTATATAACATTTTTTAATCCATCTAGCTGAAAGCAGAAATATCATTACGGAACCTTGCAATCTTGGCTAGAGGAAAATATTTCAGTAAAAAGTTTTCGGGAAGAGCATTCTAAGCGGCGATAGAACCTCTTGGAAGTGAAGTTAACCAATGCTTGGCTCTTCCTCTTAATGAGAACAGGAATAGTCTTAATTGGATGCTATCCTTACCAGCCCTACTAATTCTAAATGTATGACATATCTCCAGGAAACTAGCAATATGAGCATTATAATCTTCATCTGCCAAGCCATCGAACTGGACACAATTTTGCACAATCTGAATAATATTCGGCTTGATCTCGAAATTGTTGGCATTGATAGAAGGTCTAACAATACTTGATTTCATCCATTCAAGAAAACGTTTAGCATATTCTGATATAGTCCTCACTTGAATATGGTTCTCCATGTTTAATCCATTTTCATTTTCTCCTTGCTGCTCCAACTCAGAACGTGATGGTTGTGACTTAGGACCTCTTGAAGATAAGAGTTTCTTCAAGGTTCTTTTGATTTCAGAATATACATCGACCACTTCTTTGGGATGGTTATGAGTTATACACCAAAATTCCTGCACAAAAATAAGAAGAAATCAATAAACTAAAAATAACTAAAAATGAAAAGAAAAATAAAACAATAAAATAAATGGCTACATTAATATAGATTAATTTTTTAAGTAGTAAACTCAACAAATGTTCCCCCAACAACAGTGCCAAAAACTTGGTGTGTTCGTAGTTGACAACAAACCTTTTCTACTTCACTAAAAATAGTATAGATGCATCAAATCTCTCTATACACAAATAAACATGTGAACTCAAAGGCAAGTGCACCTATCATCAAAGTATAGCAGTGGCAAGTACCAAGATCATTTTTCCCTAGGAATAGAGGTTGTCTATAGTACTCAATATCTCCTACTTATCTAATTGGCAATTAAGAGATATTTTTTAACTAACTACTATGAATTAACTAAACTAAACTAATGCAGTAAAATAAACTAGTAACTAACAAATGGCAACATAGAAACAATTAAGACAATCAATGAATTAATACCTCATACACAGTATTGAATCCCTCTACAACTATACTGGTGTTGCTTTTTCTGGTTTAACAGGATTGTGATTAACTTGGACCTTGGATTAATGCCTAATGTAGATTAGCTTCATATTATTCCTATTATACTAACCTTATTCCTACATCATCAATAGAGTCTTTAGGCCTACCGCACTTTCTAAAAATGCATTAACGTCATATAACTCACTACTAGGTTTCACCCTAGTCCAAAGATATTATATCACACTTATTACTCCCGGTTATAATGATACATAGCAAACATATCGGATGCTACTTAACACATGTTCATCATCGCACATTGAATTAATAGGTTAGCTACTACTAATCATCGCAACAAAGCACATTGGATAAATTGAAAGAAAAACACATATTCATATTAAACCAGAAATAATCAAAATCACAAAATCATCCTAAGGTTCATCTACTCTAAGAATGTATAGGAAAAGTTTAACTCATAGTGTCATAAAATAAACACCAAAGAATCAAACAAAAACTAAGAGAAGAATAATCTATGGCTAAATGTCTTCTCCTTTAAGAAATATTTGATCCGATGCCTATGAAACAGTGTTGGTTATCAGACTTGCCTACAGTAGCCTTCCTCCATCAAAAACCTCTTTTTTCTGTCCAATATTCTATCTCACCATTCTGTCTTTCCTCTCCTTCTGAATTAGCCTGAAAACCCTAAAAATTAAGAAAAACATAAGTTGAAACACAGCCATGTAACAGGTCATATTACTCCTTTGGAATTTTAAACCTCACTTGATTTAACACAGTTTGGAACATGAGCATGTACAGCACTACATGGGCATGTATAAGGGTGTATAAGCTACAAAACTTCACCAAAATCTTACAGTTCACCCCAAAACTTCACCAAAGTCTTTCTTAACTCATAAGAAGCTAAAATATGACCAGAAAACAAAATATGAACTAATTAAACATCATATCCTAGCAAGAACACATCAAAAAACAAGAAAAAAAAAAGGAAAAAACTGTAGAAAACATGACTAAATTTGATCATATCACTCAAATTGATGTTTCTAGGCCTTTGTTAAAGATTAATGTTTTAATGGATATTTTGAGGGATTTTACAGTGTGGTCTACTCATTGAAGTTGTTGTTGGGACATAGTTATAACATGTGAAATATGAACGTCTACTTGATGTTTGCTATAAGTGTTGAATGATTGATCATGTGGAATGTGAATGTTTTGGAGTAGTTGATAGAGGTAAAGGATGAGCTCTTCATTATGGTGTTTGGCTTTATTATGCTGCTAACCAGCGGGAAACTCTTCAGAACTGAGACATGTTGGCCAGAATCAGAGTCACTGGAATATTCGATGAGAACTTAAGAACGGGTTGTTCTAGAAGTGAATGACAAGGTGCTTACAATTTTTAGTGCGTCTCTTGTCCTTTTAGTACATCTTTTGTGCTGCCAATTATAGATGGAGAAGTCTTATCCTAACTTAGGAACAATAAGATTAATCATATTATTACTCCTTCGGGTAAAGTTGTGGAGATTGCACCACAAGCTATTTGTGTTATAGCATATATATAGGCTTCCCCAGAGAAGTAAGATGTTGGAGTTGGGTCATGTGTGGAGTTTGTGTTTTCTTCACCTTGTGTTATGAGCGTGGACTCAGAAACTAACTATTTTACAATTTGAGTGTGTACAATGAGAGCTTGTGCAAGGGTAGGAAGAATAGATAGAGAAAATGTTGTCACTTCAATGAGGATGACGCTAGGAATGCAAGGTGGTGAGGTGAGCAGCTTTCTGATGCCATCCAAGAGGAAGGATAATGCTTTGTCATCTAAAGTGTGTATAGTGAAAGCAGAAAAAGGATTGCAAGAACTTTTCTAGGTAGGATTGAATGAAGACTTACCCTACCAATAACAATGAGTGTGATAAGTTTGAACTGTTAGGGGATTAGGTCGACCTAGATGTTTTCTTTTGAGACTTGGAGAACTACGTCTGAAATGGAAAGGGTTTGAAGGAAGTTAGGTATCTAGTTTTGCCTTTCAGTGGTATGTAAAGGCAAGAAAAGGGATTTAGCTTCGCTTTGGAATTTGAATTGAGTAGTCGATCTTCTCTCTTTCCAGCAATTCCACATTGATGTAAAGGTAATAATGTTGGGTTCTACTTAGCATTTGACTAGGTTTATGGTAACCCAAAAAAAGAACTTTGTTCTAAGTCATGGGATTTTCTTAAGCATCTTTCCACTCAACACTCTTTTCCTTGGGTGGTCCTAGGTGCCTTTATGAGCTCCTATGGACGGATGCAAAGGAAAAAGGCTGTGATTGAGCATAGGGACAAATGGAAGCCTTTTGACCTATGGTGGATGATGCACAAGTGTTGGATTTAGGCTACTTGAGCTCAGATTTTACCTGGGAGCATATATGTGTGGGAGGAGTGCATGTTAGGGAGAGATTAGACCGAGGCTTAAGCACAATGGAGTGGAAGGAATTGCTCCCTAGAGCTTGAGTTCAGCATTTTCTGTTTGCCTATTCTGATCATTATGGACTTTAGTTGTTTCTGCTCAGTAAACCCAAAGCTTTAAGAAAAATTTGGCATTTTGAGTCAATGTAGACTCTAAAAATAGAATGTGAGGAAGTAATTCAAGATATTCTTTAGTTGAGTGGCATTGGCTCTTTACTTGAAAGGATTCAATAGTGTAGGAGGGGGTGATGATGTAAAAGAGTGATGCCAAAAAAATTCAGTCAATGGTTATGGAGGTGGAAAATGGCTGGAAAAATAACCTGCAACAATTAGAAGAAAAAGAAAAGTTGATAGCAGAGCTAAGGCACTTTATAAGCAAAAGGAATGGAACTAAAGCCAGTAAGCCAAGTCAATCTGCTTAAAAGAAGGTGATAAGTATATCCAATTTTTACACTAGGTGGCAAATTGTAAAAGGCATCAAAATTTTATGTAGTTTTTGTGCAAGGATGATGGTACAAAAGCAACTAAATTAGAGCAGATCATGGTGAAAGCCATAAAATATTTTGAGAATTTGTTTACTTTATCCTATCCCTCCTGTCAAGAGTAAATTCTTTCCTTGTCAACAATGTGGTATCTGAAAGAATGAATAATGAATTATAGAGGTCATATAAAAGGGAAGAGGTACGCAATGCTCTTTTTTAAATGCATCCCATAAAATCACTAGCTCCCAATGGCTTGCCTTTTGCGTTCTTTCAAAGATATTGGCACTTGTTGTGTCAAGATATGGCCAATTTTGTTTTGGGCATCTTGGAGTATGGTAGTATTCCTGAAAAAATTAATAATGCCCATTTGGTTCTTATTTCAAAGGTCCAGAATATGAGTACAATGGGGGATTTTAGACCGATTAGCCTATGTAATGTTATATATAAAATCACGTCTAAAGTTCTGGCTAACAAGCTTAAGTCGATTTTGCCTGATATTATTTATGATAATCAAAGTGCCTTTGCTATGGGTAGGTTATTAACTCAGAATGCTCTAATTGTGCTGGAAACTTGTCATTACATCAATGGTCTTTATAGTCGGGGGAGAATGGGTGATGGAGATTAAACTTTATTTGGCAAAAGCCTATGCCAAAGTTGAATGCTCTGTCTTGAAGGCATTGTTGAGCAAGATGGGTTCCTAGGAATCTTGTGCTAGCTTGGTGATGAGTTATGTCGGGACTGCCTTATTCTCAATTCTGATAAATGGGCACCAATCTCGAAGCTTTAAACAGTCTAGTGGTCTTCAGTAAGGGGATCACATTTCCCCTTTCTCATTTTTATCCCTTATTCTTAGCATCAAAATTTGATTTCAACTATTGCACTAAGTTGGCATAGTCCTTTGGTTTCACATTTCCTTTTTGTAGATGACAATCTCCTTTTTCCTGGAGCTAGAAAAATAGATGTGAGGCACCTATTCGCTATTTGGGAGCTGTATGAAATGTGCCTCAAGCTAGATGGTTAATATGAGGAAATGATCAATTGTTTTTAGCCCTAAATGCCAACTGCAAAAGTGTCAATATGTAATGGATTTATTGGGTACCTTTTCTTGCCTAAAATTTGATCAATATAAATTTAATCAATATCTTGGTTTCCCTTAATTGTTGGGTCTTAAGAAAACTACTCAATTTGAGTTTCTTATCGAACAAATCAAACAAAAAATGGCACACTGGAAGACCTCTCCTGATTAAAATGGTTGTTTAGGCAATGCCCTTTCACTTAGTGAGCTACATTTATGTGCCAATTGAAGTGGGTGATAAGATTCTATCCTTGGCATGTAATTGATAGTCACATGAGTTCCAATATATTTCTTCTCATAATTGTGCTTATTTCACTCTATTTTACTAGTACTTAGTACAATTTTCTAGTTTTGTAGGTTGCATTGCATCTTTTAAGAGCTTGAAGGACCAAAAAGCAGACATTCGTGGCCAAATTAGATGAAACAACAAAGATGGAGGAGCAAGGAGCAAAGAGGATCTAAAGAGTCAAAAAGTGCAGCCACATTATGAAAAGTGCAATTGCACTTCAGAAAGACCAAATTCACCTGAGAACACCAGAAAAGTGGTAACATTATTGCCTTCAACATAAAAAGTGTGGTTGCATTTTTCTAGTATGATCGCACCCAGTGTTCTCGAGTGAATTTTGTCTTTTTGAAGGTGTTCTCGGTTAATTTGGTCTTTTTGAAGTGCGATTGCACTTTTGCTATCAAAAGTACAATCGCACTTCAAAAAGACCAAATTAACCTGAGAACACCAAGTGTGACCGTACAATAAAAATGGAATCGCACTTTTCTGTTGAAGGCAATAGTGTTACCACTCTGAGTACTTAAATACAATAATCAATTTTAGTGAGATCAAGTCCCAGGTAGTACATGTCCTATAGGCCAAGCAGAACATGCACATTATGTTTATCCAAATGGCCCTCTTGGTCTTTATGCAAAGATGTGTATATTGGCCCAACCATCACACACATATTCACATACAAGTTCAATAGGCAGTGTAGGCAATGATCAAAAACCCCATTTCAAGTCAATATGGCAGTCATGCAAAAATCCATGCACTAGCACAATTACATGCATACTTGGTGCACTAGGTGCTTATCCATGTGTCCAAACTTTCCAACAGTGTCCAACTCAAATTCTACCCATGTCCTCCTATGCCTTAAAGGTTTTAAACCATTCAATACACTTAAAAGATCATGAGAAAACATGTTTGAGGCATTAAATCCATCTAGGTTCGCAAATATAGATTTTACACTTAATCGGGCATAAATGACCATATGAACAGTACACAGCAAAATCAGCCAAATTTGACAAGCCATAACATTGGCTACATGGCACAAAATTCAATGATTCAATCTATAAATTCTTCATCTTGAAGTGTTCTAAGTGTGGTCAAAATTTCATAGTCAAACTGATTAAGTACAAAAAGTTATGGCTATTGGAGTACAGGGTACCAAAATTTGAGCAACTCTTGACCATAATGCCCATAAAAAATTTCTTAAAATCCATACACTTCATTTCTAGCTGCAAAACCAACATGGGTAATTCCATACATGTCTTAGACACATGAGGAAACCATTTCACTGAATTTTAAGTCATTACACAAGCATCATATTCTATACACTTCAAAATAGTCCATAAGCACCATATGGATAGAATTACACAAACATTTCTAGGATTTCATTTTCAGTTTCCCAAGTTACTTCTCTATCAGAATGGTTTGACCATTGTACTTTAACCATGGGAATCAGTTTGCTTGAGGCATCTTAGGGTACTCATCTAGATACCTTATCTTGGGGTACTCATCTAGATACCTTTCTAGGATTTCATTTTTAGTTTCCCAGGTTACTTGGTTTGACCATTGTACTTTTACCATGGGAATCAGTTTGTCCCTCAGCCTTCTGGTATCCTTAGCTAAGATAACTATAGGTTTCTCTTTATAAGTTAGATTAGACTCTAATTGTATATCTTTTTTTGCTATAGCATGTTTTGCGTCCGACAGGCACTTCTTAAGCATACTAACATGGAAAACATTATGGACACTTAATATACTTGGCAGTATAGCTAACCTGTAAGCCACCTTGCCAACTCTGTCTAATATCTCATAAGGACCAATGTACCTTGGAGCTAACTTACTTCTTTTTCCAAATCTGATAATGCCTTTGGTTGGTGCCACTTTGAGCCACACTTTATCACCAACCTCAAACTCCAGGTTTCTTCTTCTTTTGTTAACATAAGTAGTAGCTCTTTCATTGGCTATCCTTAATCATTCTTGTATTTTTTTAATTTTTCTTGTTATGTCTTCAATAATCTCAGGACCCAACTCTAGCCTATCTGAGGCTTTCACCAAATAGTGGGGTGTCATGCACCTTTTCCCATAAAGAGCTCAATAAGGTGTCATACCAATGGTGCTTTAATGACTATTACTATAAGAAAATTCCACCAAAGGTAAGTGTTGGTCCCATTCAACCTTAAAATCCAAGATATAACTCCTAAGCATGTCTTCAATTATTTGAATCACCCTCTCAGTTTTTCCATCTGTTTGAGGTTGGTAAGTAGTGCTTAGGTGGATTTTGGTTTCTAGTGATTTGTGAAATGCACTCCAAATTCTAGCTGTAAATCTTGGATCTCTCTTTGACACTATCGAGTCAGGCACTCTATGCAATCTTACTATTTCTTTGATGTACACTTGTGCCAACTTTTCCAGTGAGTCTGTAATCTTCATTGGCAAAAAGTGAGCACACTTCTTTAACCTATCCACAATGACCCTGATTGTGCCATGCCTTAATTTGGTCATAGGTAACCTAGTTAAGAAATCCATAATGATGTTACGCCACTTTGTCACTGGAATAGGTAAAGTCTGTAGTGTTCCTGCTAGCTTCTAATACTCTACCTTCACTCTTTGGCATGTGGCACATTTAGAAACATATGTGGCTATGTCCCTCTCCACGCTTGGCCACTAGAAATGTGTTTTCAAGTCTTTGTACATCTTCTCAATTCCAAGATGGATATTCTGTTTACAAGTGTGAGCTTCCTCAAGTATCTCATTTCTGAGTCCTTACTCACTAGGCATATATATTTTATCCGTAAAGTATAGTAATCCTTGCCTGTAAGAGAAGGATTAATACAAGGACCCTTTCTCTTCGCCCGAAATCTTCTTTAGATTTGGGTATACTTCCTACGCCTTTCTTATCTCAGCAATCCACCCAAACTAAATAGTTAATGTACAGACTTGTGTTGTTTCCTATTGTTGCCATTTATGCCAAAGGCATAACAATCTATTATCCTTATTGGTATCTGCCAAAGACCCACCTTTTAGCAACCCGGTGTATTTCCTACTTAAGGCATCTGCTACTAGATTGCCTTTTCCCTCAATATACTTAATGTTGCAGTCATGGTCTTTAATATACTCTAACCATCTTCTTTGCCTCATGTTCAACTCTTTCTAAGTGAACAGGTACAGGTTTTTATTGTCAGTGTATATCATAAATGAACTTCCCATTAGGTAATGCCTCCATTGTTTTAAGGCAAAAATGACTATAGCAAGTTCTAGGTCATGGGTAGGGCAATTTTGCTCATAGGGTCTTCACTGCCTTGTCCTATAAGCAATCACATTTCTTTCTTGCATCAACACACATCCTAACCCAGTTCCGGATGCATCTGTATAGATGATGTAGGGCTTACATGGATAAAGTAAGATTAACACTGGAGCGTGAATCAACTTGTTCTTTAGTAGAAAGCTCTTTTCACATATTTCAGACCACTTAAACTTTTGACCCTTCTTGGTTAATTGAGTAAGAAATGAAGGAATTATGAAGAATTTTGATACAAATCTCCTATAATAGCCAACGAATCCTAGGAAGCTTTTGACTTCCTTTACAGTCTTAGGTCTTTCCCACTCTTGCACAACCTTGACCATTTTAAGGTCTGCTTTAAGGTTGTGTGCATCAATGATGTGTCTGAGGAAAAACACTTCCTTTAACCAAAATTGGCATTTGGAAAACTTAGCATATAATTGATTTTCCAACAATATGTTCAAGACAATTCTTAAATGATGCTCATGTTCATTTTTATCCTTGAAATACACTAGTATGTCGTCAATGAACACAACTACAAACTTGTCCAAGTATGGTCTGAACAAATGGTTCATTAAGTCCATGAATGCAGCAAAGGCATTAGTCAACCCAAAGGTCATGACTGTGTACTCATAATGTCCATATCTTGTTTTGAATGTTGTCTTAGGTATGTCCTCTTGTACTCTTAACTGAAAGTACCCAGATCTCAAATCAATCTTAAAAAAGATCTTTGCACCATTGAGCTGATCAAATAGATCATCAATCCTAGGGAGTGGATACTTGTTATTAATGGTCATAGCATTCAGATTTCTATGATCAATGCACAATTTCAATGATCCATCTTTCTTTTCACAAAGAGAACTGGAGCTTCCCACGGTGAAACACTTGGTCTTATGAACCCTTTTTCAAGAAGTTCGTCAAGTTACTTTTTGAGTTCAGTCATCTTTGTGATTGACATTCTGTAAGGAGGTATGGATATTGGTGTAGCTCTAAGCTATAGTTTAATCTCAACTTCAATCCCTTTTGGAAGAGGAATACCTAGCAGATCTTTAGGAAAGACTTGTTGATAGTCTTTCACTATAAGTATCCTGCTAACTTCTTCCTCAATTTCAACATCATTCAATGCATAGTATTCATCTTCATAAATCACAGGAATCCCATCTAACACTTCTTGTTCCATTCCATGCATTACATACATTAATTCCTTATAATTCAGTAATGCACGCATTTTATCATTAGGCAATGTGATTGCTCTTTTAGCACAATCAATCTTTATACCATGCATAGCCAAGCAATTCATACCCATAACAATATCATAGTTTGGAATATTTAACACTAGCAGATCAGTCATAATCTTAGCCTTTCCTACTTCTAGCTCATAGTTCTTAGCTAGTTCATTAGTGAAAAAACATTGACTACCTACTGTTCTTATTAACGATATGTTAGGCATGAATTCAATAGGTAATTTCATAGATTCAACGAATCTCCTAGCCATAATAGACACTAAGGCTCTAGAACAATACACTAACTAGCATACCATTTAAGTAAATATTACCTATAATAGCACCTTGCTAAGATGCCTCTCCTTTGTCAAGCTAAAATACTCTTCTAGCTCTTTGCAATGGTGGCCTTGGTGCTCGTGGAGGACCTCTCAGTTGATTGTCCCTGGTAGCTGGTGCATTAGGTCTTTTTTGTCCTTGTTCCTCTTGCCTTCTTCTTTGTACCAAAGGGCAATCTTTAATCCAATGATCTAAGGAGCCATATTTGAGACATGTTTGTGTCTTAAAGTAACATGGCTTCTTTCCATGGAATTTCTTGCATCTTGGGCACCTTGGGCCACTAAACTGGCCTTTAGCCCTGCCATTTACACTAGGCTGAAAAGCCTTGGTAGTGCCCTTGCCTTATAGTAGCTTTCTTTGTTTTTCATGCTGATTGGTTTCCCCTGGTCCACTAGGGAACCACTTACTTTCATTCTTTTTTTGTTCTACAAGTAGAGCCTTCTATACTGTATCATGATAGGTGAGGTCATTAAATGGCCTCATTGCTCTCTTGATATCAAGCCTCAAACCTCAAACAAACCTCTTGCCTTTAATTTTTTCCACCCCATGGTATTGTGGTGCAAACCTCGCAAATTGGTTGAACTTATGTTCATATTCTAGAACACTCAGGTGGTCCTACTGCAATGCATCAAATTTAGCCTACTTTAAATCTTTTATTGCATCACTGATATATTTAATTCTGGAAAAGTCTGGTGAACTCTGGCCAAGTCTTCTCAAACTCATGGTTTGCTCTCCTTCCCCTTTGAGCAGCATACCTATCTCTGATGCTCCTCCACCACATTTCTACACTACCTACGATGTTGTAAGTAGCCAGAGATACTTTCTTGATAAGGCTCAAGTGCATCCTATCAAACAACTTCTCAATAAAAGTCAACCATTCTTTAGCCTTCTCTAGCCCAGCTCTACCATCAAGCTATAGAGGTCTTAGGCCATGAAACTCTCCAACAGTCTAATATCATCAGAGCCTTCAAGGTCTTTAGCTCTATGTCTCTTGGACCTATGGGATTCCACTAAATCTTGAGGTTCTTTGTGTCTTTTTCTTCTCCTCCTTTCATTAGGCCTCTCGACTTCATTCCTTATAGAATGGTCATAAGCTAAGTGACTGGCCCTTAACACTTAGCCAATCTCTGACCTGACTCTTTTTGCCCTTGGGTGCCTTTTGTCATCATCCTCTAATTCCTCATCTTCTTCAATATCATTTCCATCAGAATGAACATTATTTATTTCATTGTTCCTAGGAGCTTCTCTTGCAGCTTCCTGATTTTCCCTCATAGGAGCAACTTGTACACCTTGTGTTCCTTATTGTTGAGCCTGCAGCAGCCTTAGTAAGCCTTCATTAATCTGGGATAAGTTTCTTTTCAGCTCAACCCACAGCTGAGGCATGTTCAATTCAATTACTAGGTTCACTACTCCTTATGCTCTAGCCTGATCACCCCTTATTGGTTCCTCATTTCTAATTCCCTGGCTTGGCTCACCATAAGGTCTTAGGGGTCTTTGATCCCGTTTCATTGTAGCAACCAACTTTTTGTTTCATGATAAACAAAAAAGCACAATATATACAGAAAATTAGTTACTTGACACTAATAGCTAACCCAACTTAGTTCTATGTATGTAACTATGTGCATGCATGATACGACTATATGTAACTCCATTTCAAACCATGCTCTAATACTAAATTTTGTTTTCTCTTTGAGAACTTAAATACAGTGATCAATTTTAGTGAGCTCAAGTCGTAGGTAGTACATGTCCTATAGGCCAGGCAGAACATGCACACTAAGTTTATCTAAGTGGCCATCTTGGTCTTTGTGCAAAGATGTGTACATTCGCCCAATGATCACACACAAATTCACATACAAGTTTGATTGTCGATGTAGGAAATGATCTAAAACCCCATTTTAGGGAAATATGGTAGTCATGCAAAATTCCATGTACTAGGACAATTACATGCACACTTGGTGCACTAGGTGCCTATCCATGTGTCCAAACTTTCACACCGTGTCCAACATAAATTCTACACATATCCTCTTGTGCCCAAAAGGTTTTAAACCATTCAATACACTTAAACAATCATAGGGAAATAGGTTTGAGGCATTATATCCATCTAGCTTTTCAAATATGGATTTTACACTTAACCAGGTAGAAATGACCATATGAACAGTACATAGAAAAATCAGCCAATTTTGATAGGCCATAACTCTAGCTATAGGGCACAAAATTCAGTGATTCAATCTGTAAATTCTTCATCTTGAAGTGTTCTAATTGTGGTGGAAATTTCATACCCAAAATCATTAAGTACAAAAAGTTATGGCTATTGGAGTACAGGGTACCAAAATTTGGGCAACTATTGACCATAATGCCCATAAAAAATTTCTAAAATTCATACACTTCATTTCTAGCAACAAAACCAATATGGGTTGTTCCATACATGTCTTAGACACATGAGGAAACCATTCCCATGAATTTTAAGTCATTACACAAGCATCATATGCCATACACTTTAGAACAGTCCATATGCACCAAATGGACAGAATTATACAAACACTTCCAACAACACTTCAGTCATCCACATAACATTCACACACTAAACACATACCACAAACCCAGATCATTTACATGAATTTATGCACTACATAAATTCCGTAACTTAGTTAATATATGTATACTAAGCCTCTTGGAGAGCTTCAAAAGCACTAAACACTGCAAAAACTTGAAAGGACCAACTGCTGCATGAGGCAGAAAGTACCACTACTAAAAATAGCTAATGTGCTCCAAAAATAATGAAACCTTCCAGTTTACAAAGAAACATATGGAAGTTAATACGCATGAAATTTTAAAGATAAATTAAAATGAAAACTATTATTTTGAATGATCTTTTTCAGGTTCTCCTAAAATGGACAGAAATGGGCGTAAGTCTCTTTGAAGAAACTTAGTATGGGCTTATCATTAGAAACTTGAATTCCCAGATAAAAAACTGAAATTAAAAGACATTAAAACACTAAAACACAACACATTTACACGAATATAGACGTCCATATGCACAACAAACACAGTAATTAAACAAATGCAATGCTGGCAGCAATACAACATTCGCATTAGTCCATAAACAATAAAATAAACATTATGTAATCACTATGGCAGCCCTCCTCAAGCTAATGCTTGGTTTTAGGAGGTTAATTGGTCTTATTTAGTTCTAAATTGGGCTCTAGAAACTCCTGTAAACACGGCCATCTTGGTGCACAAAAATAGTAAGGCTGAAACCTTGGGCACACTTTCCCTTTTAACCTAAACTTCGTTCATCAAGTTATAAGCTCTCTTCCAAGCCTAGTCTTAGGTTTATGGATGCTTTATCATCAGCTTAGGATAGTAAACAACCATGAAACATGAATATAAAACCCTTACCTAAGCTGTGAAGGCCGAAAATACCAAAGAAGGCTCAACAAACTTGAAACCTAAGGTTTTTCTCTCTCTTGTTGATTCCAATTGCTTTCCTTTGTGATTTCTTGAGAGCTTGAGCTATGGTAGCTATGGAAGCTTATGGAGGCGCTATGTAAGGAACTGTGGCTAGTGAAGGCCAAAAATGACCAAGGAAAGGTAAAGAAATCGGGATATTTCCTTGACTTTATTAGTTTAACATTAACTCTCACTTGGGTCAATATAAGTATATCTTAAGCAAAGACTTTTTGGTTAATCTTTAGCCCACTTTTTTGATCTTAATAACCTGCCATGGAACGGTAGGGTAATGATGAAAATGATCCCATTTGACCTTTGTCAAAGCTCATCCCATCCTTAAGTTTTTTTTGCGAACAAATGTAAACCTAGTTGTTGTAGGTTCTTGAGTAATAGCTTTTGTTTCCTTTATGCAATTTAGCCTCCAACAAATGCTTCCATACTATTCAATTCCCTTCAAAAGCTCTCTTTTATAGTTGTACAATTAAGTACCCAAGCCTAGAAATTTTACAATAGTCCATAGATTACTTGTAAAACAAGCAATCCTTTAGGGCTTCCTTGAATGCCAAGTAACCATTTTATGGATCTTTTTAGAAGGTGTAGATTATACACAATACCCCTTACATTTCATTCACTATGGTGATAATTTATGTTGTATAATGGTTTATAACCATTATGTCTTTATACGGTAATTTTCCCATTTTCAGAGGAGGTAACAAATAGTGTGATCGCACAATGAGAAGTGCGATTGCACTTCATATTTGGATAGGATTTGCATACCACAATCTTAATGAAACAATCTTGGAGCTCTACGACCCACAACTTCACCTACTATCAATGCTATTTGAGGAAAAATAAGAGAATGGAAGAGGATGAGGCCAAGCCTTGTATTTTTTAAGGGTTTTAGATAGGTTTTAGACGTACCTCACATCTTTCATCTTGGTAGCCTCTTTTTGGGGAAAGAATAAGGTTGTTATTGGGTTTTTTGTTCATGACCATCTTGGAATTCTTGCCACATTGGAGGAAGAAATAGGAGTGCCTTGTAGATCAGGATATTGATTCTACAAGGGGTTTGTAGTTCTCTCCTTCCTTTTGGTCTTCTTTAAATTGTTAGATATTGCGTTGAATCCAAGAATGGTGTTTATTTTCTCATTAGCTATGGGGTAGTTTACTTTCCACTTTCTATGGTTGTAATGACTTGGTATTGGTATTGATGGTTGATTTTATGAATGGGTATCTAGTTTCCTTGTTCAATGCTTGTTATTCCTTGCCTTGTTCTTGAATCTTACTTAATTGGTTGATGGCCACAATCAATTAAGGCCTTGGATTTCTCTTTATGCTTGGGAAAGTGAGAGGGAAATTAGACCTAGGCAAGGATGATAGCACATATGGACATAGTGGGAAGCCTTGTTTCAAGTGTTAGGGTGTTGGTAAATGGAGCCTACAATGCTTTTTCTTACGATAGTACCAAAGATGGGAATCCATGCTATATTAAAGAAAAGAGGAAATTCCTTAGCTTGGGAAAGCAAGGAAGCAAGGAATATACAACACCAACAAGTAGAGAAAACAAGGACATAGGATTGTTTCACCATCAACTTAATTCAAGTTACAAAAGCCATAGGAAGTTTGTTTTGCTAAGTTAAGAAAACTTTTAAAAATATGAGTTAGTGAGATAGGGTAGTGCTAGATTTGAATTGGTTAATTAGATAAATTAGGTTTTAGGCAACTTTGGGTAGTTCTTACATTAATTCTTATTATTGTTGTTGGTTTAGCTAAGATCAATTGTGTATAGTTTGGTAATTGTTCAAATCACTCTACAATCCTTGTATGATCGACACTCACTCTCTTGTACTACAAAATGACCTATGCAATTGTGGAAGAGGGTGGTTTTAAGACATATTGCACTCATACAACAAGTTTTTGGCGCCGTTGCTAAGGATTGTTTGATTGTTTTGAACAATATCAATGTTAGACAATTGGTTTTAGACTAGACTTGTTTTCCTTTTATTCACTTGTGGGATTCTACTTTGTATATACTATTCTTATAGGTACTTTGGTGCATGACCCATTCTCAAGGTACCAATTTATTGCCTATTGTTCTAGAACTCAAAAGGCACTTTAGGAAGCTCAAAGAAACTTCTCAAGTGGTTGGTTTTATATCATTCACCATGGAGAAAGTTTAGGATAATCTTAGAAGGCATAGGCACTATAATGGCCACAATGGAGCTAATAGAAATGGAAATGGAAATGGTGGTCAACATAACAAGCACTTGCAAGGAGTATGTGGTCTAAATGGCAATGGTAATGGAAAAAATGGTAAAAGACCTATAAGGGAGCATTTCAAACCAATGGTGATCAATAAGTACTCTGGAATTATGAGGCCAGCAGTGAATGCCAGGCATTTTAAACTTAAATCGGTACTTATCATATTGATTCAACAAAATCCATTTGGAGGGTTATCTATGGAGGATCCTAACATTCACATAGCAACATTCTATGAGGCATGTGACACAATCAAGCTCAATGGAGTTACCGAAGGTGCTATAAGGTTGAGGTTGATCCCATTCTCTTTAAGAGACAAGGCTAAAAATTGGTTCAATTCTTTGTAAACGGGAAGTATCACTACTTGGAAATGGCACAAAAATTTTTAGCTAAGTACTTTTCTCCATCTAAGGCCTTACATTTGAGGACCGAGATTGCTACATTTAGGCAACATGATAGAGAGCCACTTTAGCAAGATTAGGAAAGATTCAAAGAATTTCTAAGGAAGTGCCATCAACATGGCATCAAATTCAAATATTTTATGAAAGGCTTTCTCCCCAAATGAGAATAATAGTTGATGTAGTGGCCGGTGAACTCTCATGTCAAAGACCACTACTGATGCATTCATTTTTCCTGAGGACATGTCGGTAAACAATTACCAATGGAACAATGAAAGGTCAATACCAAGAAGAGTTGGTTTGTTGGAAGTTGATGCACTTACTTCCTTATTTGCACAAATAGATTCTTTGTTAAATGAAGTGGCTAGATTCACCACCAACAAGGAAAAGTCAATTGAGTAATTGGCAGCATCTTCATCTACACGTTATGAATTGGGTAAACTGGAGTTGAAAAGTACTAAATATTTAAACTACCAAAACAACAACAATTATGGATACAAGGCAAACATTTCAAATTAGTACCATCTGGGCTTAAGAAATCATGAGAATTTATCATATTATAACATAAGAGGTATTCAAAATCCACCTGGTTTTGGAGGTCCTTTTATGCAACAACCTCCTTAAAAGATGAAGGTTTCCTTTAAAGATGTATTAGCATCATTTATCCAAGAGACAAGCAAGAGGTTCAACAAGCATGAGGCTAGATTTAAAAGCATGGAAACCCACATGCAAAATATGGGAGCATCAATAAAGTATCTTGAGCATCAAGTTTGGCAATTGGCAACTTCCTTGAAAACATTAGAGACATGAAAGTTTTTGGGTAATACCAAGATTAACCCAAGAGAGCATTGCCAAGCCATTATAATAAGAAGTGGAAGAAATGCGGTCATTCAACCTAAGGAGGTGCCAAGGAAGTCTACTCTCCAAGCAGTTGAAGATTGATTTGTCACTAAGGAAATAAAAGTGTTAACACAATCAAGTAAGCAACAAATTCCTATGGAGTTACCTTATCCACAACTGTTCTTAAGGAAGAAGAATGATGAGAATTATGGGAAGTCCTTGGAGATATTCAAGGAGATTCAAGTCAACATTCCTATCTTGGAGGCCATCACTTAAACGCCTAATTATGAAAAATTCCAAAAAGATGTAATATCAAGGAAAAAGAAGTTCAATGAATTCGAAACACTTAAACTCATAGAGAATTGTAGTGTGGTGCTCCAACAAAAGCTAACCTAAAAAACTTAAGGATCCAAGGAGTTTTGTTATCCTTTGCTTCATCAGTGATTCTTTTTTCTTGCAAGGCCCTTTGTGATCTAGCACCAAGCATTAATCTAATGACTTTCTCCCTTTGTATGAAACTTGGCCTTGAAAAGATCAAGCGATCTACCATTAACTTGTAATTGGCGGATAGATCTATGAGTTACCCTCATGAAATGGTTGAAAATGTAGTTGTTAATGTTGACAAGTTTGACCCTCGTAGAGTGGTTGAAGATGTAATTGTTAGTGTTGACAAGTTTGAGTTTTTGGCGGACTTTATAATACGGGACATAGAGGAAGACCAAAACATTCCATTGATTCTTGGTCGACTATTCTTGGCAACCAGAAAAGCTTTGGTGGATGTGCAGTGAGGAAAACTTACATTGAGGGTCAACGAAGATTAAGTGGACTTCAACCTCTTACAAGTTATAAAGGCACCCAATGAGGTAAGCCCTTGTCTATGCCTTAATGTTATGGATGATTGTGTAAAGGAAATGTATAATGTGATGATTGGTAGAGATCCACTCTTTAGGAGTGTTTAGGATAGTATTGATAAAGTTAAGGATGATGATTGTGAGGCATCATTCTATACTCTTGCCATGGAATCATTAAGAAATATTAGAAAATTGGTAAGAACTTGGAAGAATTGTTGGCTCTTGAAGAAGTACAAAAGAATCAATTAGAATTAAAATGACTCTTGGAGGATTTAAAGTATGTCTATTTTGGAGAAGGTGATACATATCTGGTGATTATTTCTTCTTCTTTGTCTACACTTGATGAAAAGAAATTGTTGAGAGTATTAAGGGAACTTAAGGAAGCCATCTATTGAGTCTCAAAGAAGATTAAATCTGGCTATGAAGGAAGTGGTAAGGAAGGAAACTTTCAAGCTACTTAAGGTGGGAATCATTTATGTTATACCAGAAAGTTCTTGGATATGTCCAGTTTAAGTAGTTCCTAAAAAATAAGGAACCACGCTAGTGAAAGACAATCATGATGTGTTGGCTACTACAAGGATTGTCACCAGATGGAAAGCATGTGTGCATTATCGAAATTTGAATAAGGCAACTCAGAAAGATCATTTCCCACTACCATTCATTGACCAAATGCTTAATAGATTGGCCAATCACAAGCATTATTGTTTCTTGGATGGTTACTCTAGATATAATCAAATTGCCGTAGCACCAAAAGATAAAGAGAAGACTACTTTCACATGCCCATATGGTACTTTTGCTTTTAGAAGAATTCCATTTAGATTATGTAAAGAACCAGACACTTTTTAAAGGTGTATGATCATAATTTTCTTTAACATGATTGAGAAGACCATGGAAGTGTTCATGGATGATTTTTCGGTCTTTGGAACCTTATTTGATTCTTACCTCCATAATTTGACTTAAATGTTGAAAAGATGCGAGGAGACAAACTTAGCACTCAATTAGGAGAAGTGTAATTTTATGATGAAGTTGGGAATTGTGATGGGACACAAAATTTCTTTTCAAGGGATTGAAGTTGATCAAGCTAAGGTTCTTACAATTGAGAACCTCCCACCACTAAAGAATGTCAAAGGTGTTCGGATTTTCCTTGGGCATGTAGGGTTCTACGAACACTTCATCAAGGACTTTTCTAAAGTGGTAAAGCCCCTTTGCAATCTTCTTAAGAAGGATGCTATATTTGAATTTGATCATGCTTGTTTAAAAGATTTTGAATTGATAAGAAAAAATTGATTATTGCTCCTATTTTTGTGACTTTGGATTGGGGCCAACCCTTTTAATTGATGTGTGACGTGAGCAACTATGATATTAGAACCATTTTAGGACAAAAGAGAGACAAGTTGTTGTGTCCTATATACTATGCAAGTCGTACACTTGATGCCACCCAACAAAACTACTCCATAATGGAGAAGGAAATGTTGGCGGTTGTATTTGCCTTCGATAAATTTAGGCAATACATCATTGGTTCAAAGGTGATTATATATACCGATCATGCAACAATTTTGTATTGGTTCAACAAGAAAGATGTGAAGCCCTATTTGATTAGATGTATACTTCTACTTCAAGAGTTTGATTTGGAGATCAAGGATAAAAAAGGGGAGTGAAAATGCTATTGCTGATCACCTTCCAAGGTTGGAAGTTGAAGATAAAGGCAAACCATTGCCTATTCAAGAATCTTTTCTGGATGAACAATTGTAAAGTATAGCTTTTGGTGCAGCTTGGTATGCCAACTTTGTGAATTGCTTGGTTGGAGGAACATTGCCTCTGGATTGAGCCCTTAGCAAGATTCATGTCAGATATCAAGCACTACTTGTGGAATGAACCATTTCTTTTCTAGGTTTTTTCCGATCAAGTGATCTGACGATGTGTTTGCTGGGTTTCGGGAGCCAAACAGCGCAGCGGAATTTAACCGAAATCCACCAGGATCCAAGTGAAATGGGGTAAACCGGGTGTTCGAAAATTTTCATCCTTAATTTTCGGTTGAGATCTCTCACTCAACTGTAGAGTCGAATCACAAAACCTGAACAGTTGACGTGTTCAGGCTCTCTATGGTATCCACACGAGCCTCTCGGGATCACCACGCTTCCACCACGTCCCGGCAGATGCGTTTCTCTTGCACTCGCAGTGCTAGCTTGCGTCCTCCAAGGAATTGCAAGAGAAGAGTGTGGCTGTCCTTTTTGGAGGCTAGGGCAAGGAGACCTGCGAATTTCTCACTAGAAGTTGTATTTATAGTGAGACTCAACTTCCAGGCCTAATGGGTTTCAAAGCCCTAATCCAATTAGGATTTAATTTCGGGCTTAATAATGGCTCAACTCTTGGGCCCATTATTAATATGAAATTAAAGTGAAACCATAACCCAAATAATTAGCCCATGCACTCTAATGATCCAAATAGCTCTATGTGTGCGACCCAATAGGCTCTTACCACGTTGGCAATGATCATAAATCACATTTATGATCATAAGCAATGAGCGGTGTCTAGCAACACATCATTGCTACCCAAGTGACAAGATTGTCGATGATTCGACTAAACCTTTATGATCATCACCGATATATGCCATTGTCCCTTTGTCCAAGATATCAAGACTAAGCACGAGACATGGAATGTGTCACTCTCGTATAGCCCAATCTTTGGTTTCTTGATTACCGAGTAGACCAACTTAAACTGATGACATTGATATCGTATATCAACTCATCCGAGCATGGCCATGCATTTTCTAAGTCTCACTCTATCAAGGGGCCCGAAGATATCACTCCCGTTACATAGGAGGGACAAATCCCATCTTGATCATACAAATCCCTCCGCATGATATGTGACATACCCAATGACCTCCTTCAAGTTCACTCAGTTACGAGCAACAAAGGAAAGTATCAAAGTATGTGACTCACATGTAGGGAACCTTGATGATCTTAGGTTGAAGGACTACATATACCATGATCACTATGAGAATCACTTATGACACTCATATAACGATCCATGTAGTGTTCTCATGGTGGGTCGGTCCAGTACACAAGTTCTCCAACTTGTACCCATATGTAGACTACATATCTCATATTAGTCTCCACATATGCTAGTCGTTATGTATTATTGCAACCCACTCCACAATAATACTAGACCAGGGACGTTTAAGAATATCATTATTCTAGGGTTACAATTATGTTTGTTAAGTTACGCAGAAACAAAACAACAAACATAATTGTTGGATTGATGCCTTAATAAAATATCATGACTCAATGTGCAAAAAATACAATCATCTCATGATTGGCTTTTTGGGCACAACACTAACAATCTCCCACTTGCACTAAAGCCAATCATCCATGTATCTAATACCGATGGACCTAGAATGGCTATCATGCTTTTGCTGCGTAAGGGGCTTTGTCAGTGGATCAGCAATGTTGCTGTCTGTCGAAGTCCTGCATATCCTTACATCACCCCTCTCGATGATCTCCCTGATGAGATGATAGCGTCGGAGTATGTGTTTGGATCGCTGGTGAGATCGAGGTTCCTTAGCCTGTGCGATTGCTCCATTATTGTCACAATAGAGCTCTATCGGGTCGGCAATGCTTGGAACCACTCCAAGTTCAGTGATGAACTTCTTGATCCAAACTGCCTCCTTCACAGCATCAGAGGCGGCAATGTACTCAGATTCTGTTGTAGAGTCAGCTACTGTCTCTTGCTTTGAACTCTTCCAGCTCACAGCACCACCACCAATACAAAACACATAACCAGATTGCGATCTAAAATCATCCTTATCAGATTGGAAGCTTGCATCGGTGTAACCCCTTACAACGAGCTCATCTTCACCTCCAAAGACCAAGAATGCATCCTTAGTCCTTCGTAAGTACTTAAGGATGTTCTTAACAGCTGTCCAGTGACTCTCACCGGGGTTCGATTGGTACCTACTCGTCATGCTCAAAGCATATGAGACATCGGGACGAGTACATATCATGGCATACATGATAGATCCAATTGCTGAGGCATATGGAATCTTACTCATGCGCTCTCTCTCCTCAGTTGTACTCGGACACTGAGATCTAGAAAGAGTGATACCATGTGACATGGGCAAGAATCCTTTCTTGGAATCTTGCATGCTAAACCTCTTTAGCACCTTGTCAATATATGTACTTTGACTTAGGCCAAGAAGCTTTCTAGATCTATCTCTATAGATCCTGATGCCTAACACATAGGCTGCTTCACCCAAGTCCTTCATAGAGAAACATTTCCTTAGCCAAGTCTTCACAGACTGTAGCATAGGAATGTCATTCCCGATGAGTAGTATGTCATCTACATACAACACCAAGAAGACAATAGCGCTCCCACTAACCTTCTTGTAGACACAAGGTTCATCTTCATTTTTGATAAAACCAAACTCTTTGATTGCATCATCAAAATGAAGATTCCAACTTCGAGAAGCTTGCTTCAGTCCATAAATGGACCTTTGCAACTTGCACACTTTATTGGCATTCTCAGGAGTGACAAAACCCTCAGGTTGTGTCATGTACACATCCTCAAGTAGCTTTCCATTTAGGAATGCAGTTTTGACATCCATTTGCCATATCTCATAATCATAGTGTGCAGCAATAGCAAACAAAATTCGGATGGATTTAAGCATAGCAACTGGTGAAAAAGTTTCATCATAGTCAATACCATGAATTTGCTTGAAACCTTTTGCAACCAATCGTCCCTTAAAGGTAATCACATTACCATCCATGTCAGTTTTCTTCTTGAAAACCCATTTGCACCCTATGGGTTTTACCCCTTCAGGTGGGTCAACCAAAGTCCATACTTGGTTTTCATACATGGATTCCATCTCGGATTTCATGGCCACTAGCCACTTCTCAGAGTCAGGCCCCGACATAGCTTGTTGGTAGGTTGTGGGCTCATCCTGATCCATGAGCATCACATCACCAGTGTGAGTCACGAGAAATCCATATCTCTCAGGCTCACGCCGAATCCTACCAGACCTACGTGGGCTCTGTGCTACAGGAACAGACTCTTGAACCACAACATCTTGTGGTGTCTGTTCAGGTTCCATTTCAGGTTCGATGTCTCCTTGTTGTTCTTGAATTTCTTCAAGTTCTACTTTCCTCCCACTAGTTCCTTTAGAGATAAACTCTTTCTCTAAAAAGACACCAGTTCGAGCAACAAACACTTTTTGCTCAGAAGGATTGTAGAAATAGTAACCCTTTGTTTCTTTGGGATACCCAACAAAAAGGCATTTTTGAGATTTGGGCCCTAGTTTGTCAGAGGATTGACATTTCACATAAGCGTCACAGCCCCAAATCTTCATAAAAGACAAATTGGGACGCCTCCCACTCCATATCTCATATGGTGTCTTTTGAACCGATTTAGATGGAACTCGGTTTAGTGTAAAAGCGGCTGTCTCTAGAACATGTCCCCAAAAGGAGTTTGGAAGGTCAGCTTGACTCATCATAGAGCGAACCATGTCTAACAGAGTTCGATTTCTCCTTTCAGATACACCATTCCATTGAGGTGTACCTGGTGGAGTGAGTTGTGATACTATACCACACTCCTTCAGATAGTCAAGGAATTCTCGATCCAAGTACTCTCCACCTCGATCTGATCGAAGCACTTTGATACTTTTCCCGAGTTGATTCTCTACTTCATTCTTGAATTCTTTGAACTTTTCAAAGGATTCTGACTTGTGTCTCATGAGATACACATAGCCATATCTGCTGAAGTCATCAGTGAAAGTAATGAAGTATTGGAAACCTCCTCTAGCTTGTGTAGACATAGGGCCACATACATCACTATGTATGAGTCCTAGTAAGTCATTAGCCCTTTCACTTTGCCCTGTGAATGGGGCTTTGGTCATCTTGCCCAACAAACATGACTCACATGTCTCATATGATTCAAAATCAAATGAGTCCAAGAGTCCATCCTTATGGAGCTTGGATATGCGGGTCTCATTTATATGGCCCAAGCGACAGTGCCAGAGATAGGTCGGGTTTGAATCATTTAATCTGACCTTCTTGGTATTCACATTATAGATTGGATCTTCGAGGTCTAGAACATACAACCCATTGCTAAGTTGAGCACTACCATAAAAGATTTCATTCAAATAAATAGAACAACATTTGTCCTTTATTATAAATGAAAAACCTTTCTTGTCCAAACAAGAAACAGAAATCAAATTTCTACTAATAGTAGGCACAAAGTAGCAGTTGTCTAATTCTAAAACTAATCCACTAGGTAAAGTGAGAACATAAGTCCCTACGGCTAAGGCAGCAACCCTTGCTCCATTTCCAACACGTAGGTCCACTTCACCTCGGGCCAATCTTCTACTTCTACTTAGATCCTGCACATTTGCACAAATGTGAGATCCACATCCAGTATCCAATACCCAAGATGAGGAAGTAGAAAAGTTAGCCTCTATAACAAAAATACCTGAAGTGGAAGTCTTACTTCCCTTTTCCTTAGCAAGTTCTTCAAGATAGAGCTTGCAATTGCGCTTCCAGTGTCCAGGTTGCTTACAATGGAAGCACTCCCCTTCCTTTGCCACACCACCCTTTGGTTTCAGTGCAGCTGAAGAAGAATTAGCATTGGACTTTCCATTAGCTTTATCCTTCTTCTTGTTGGCTTTTCCCTTTCCCTTGCCCTTTTGAACCATCAAAATGGGCTTAGCCTTCTTAAGGTTTTGCTCAGCAGTTCTCAACATGTTGAGCAATTCAGGGAGGGACTTGTCAAGGTCGTTCATGTTATAGTTCATGACGAACTGACTGTAGCTTTCAGGCAACGATTGCAAGACTACATCAATAGCCAACTCTTTCTGAAGAGCAAATCCCAAATTCTCAAGATTCTCAATGTACCCAATCATCTTGAGCACATGAGGACCCACGGGACTTCCCTCAGACATCTTGCACTGAAACAATGCCTTAGAGGTCTCAAACCTCTCATGCCTAGCTTGCTCTTGGAAAAGCATTTTGAGATGTTCGATCATATCGAACGCCCCCATGTTCTCATGTTGCTTCTGAAGCTCAGATTCCATGGTAATAAGCATGAGGCATGCAACATCCAAAGCATCATCAGAATGCCTCTTGTGAGCATCCCTTTCAGCTCTTGGAGCAGTGGCAGCAGGCTCATTCGGAATGGGCTGCTCTAGGACATAAGCCTTTCTCTCTTGTTTGAGGACTATCCTCAAGTTTCGGTACCATTTGAGAAAGTTGGTCCCATTCAGTTTTTCCTTCTCAAGGATCGATCGCAACGAAAGTGTCGATGTGTTTTGTGCCATGGTTATCTACAACAGTAAATATGCAGTGTAAGAGTCATGTATTTTAATTCATTTAATAAGGACTTTTATTAAACGATACTCCCACTATTTTCCTCAAAATAATAACCCTCGATATTATTTCGGAACACCTCGGCGCTAAGGTATTCTAGTGGGCCAAGATCCATATTTGACCACAACCTGAGTCAGCTTTGGCTTTTCTCTCAAGTTACAGCTATTTAGGTAGGCAACTCCTTGCCAATTGCATCTTATGCAACTCTTGGATAGTTGGGTGAACAACACTTGTCCAAGCTCATCTCATGAGCTTAAGCCCAACTCTATGCCTCTAAGTCCCTAATCCTATTAGGATGACTTAGTTAAGTCGAACCCAAAGTTAGCAGTTTGGATATCACTATTATCCCATCGCGCCTTACCAAGATGAACATAGGTGCTTTGCTTTGGCAAACCCACCTAATGTTGATCAAAGTCTTGACGAGTGCCAACATTTGGAAGGCATCACATTTAATGACTTAATATTTGTTTGAGGGATTTTTTTCTTTTGATCTCACCAATTTGTTATCTCCGGTTGTCTTATACATGCATCACATACAAATATAAAACATGCATCTCATGCGTACAAGAAAGTAAACGTGACATGGTTATAGCCCAAACTATGCGATATTCTCAAGCCAATGAGAATATCATAAAAGCCTAAGAAAAGAAAAGAGTCTTCACAAGCTCCTTCTCTTCCTTTCTTGGTTGCCCTTTTGTTGTCACCTCCTTGGACATACCACCTTGGATGATCCTTGGACATACCACCTTGGATGATCCCATAATGCACCATTACATCAATAATAGAAACCTCGAGTTACATTCGAGGGGAGTAAGGTGAGAAGAGAATGTACAATGAGAGTGATAAGAAAAGGCACGACTCGCAGGCCGTATTTACAAGTACAACCAATCAAGGGCTATAACCATGCACCATGCTTCAAACACCAATCAGCATATCATGTCAAATCTCATTCAACAAAGATGCATGCCAATTTTTGCGCGTTGATTAACCAGTTTTTATTTATGTGGCGCTTCGCATATGGCGGTCCCGCTGGCCTGTCAGTGGGCGGTGGTTCCGCTGACCGGTCAGCGGACGAGGTCAAGGGGAGCCGCCCTTGCGGGGGGCGTGGGGGGCAGCGCCCCCCTGCGCAAAAAATTTTCTTACAATTGCTTAGCCCGAAATCTTCTATTTCGAGCAAGTAGGCACCCGAGACTCCTCCATTCGAGCCACCAAAAATACCTTACTTTCGGTGCCCGAACAGGCCGAATCCGAACAAAGCTAGGGTTTTTGCAACTATTGCAAGAATCCTAATCCATATAGGTATCTCATACCATTCAATTTCGGGTTAATCTCATTAACCAATTTGTGTCGTTTCTTCATATATCTCATATGTTCATTACGAATTCCAGTTTCATGCATCTTGAATCAATCTAATTAATCATGGCCGAAAAGCAACCGAACACATAGCATCATGCGATTCAACACTCAATCCCGATTTAGGGTTTCACCAGTAGCTCTGATACCACTGTTGGGTTTCGGGAGCCAAACAGCGCAGCGGAATTTAACCGAAACCCTCCAGGATCCAAGTGAAATGGGGTAAACCGGGTGTTCAAAAATTTTCATACCTAATTTTCGGTTGAGATCTCTCACTCAACTGTAGAGTTGAATCACAAAACCTGAACAGTTGACGTGTTCAGGCTCTCTATGGTATCCACACGAGCCTCTCGGGATCACCACGCTTCCACCACGTCCGACAGATGCGTTTCTCTTGCACTCGCAGTGCTAGCTTGCGTCCTCCAAGGAATTGCAAGAGAAGAGTGTGGCTGTCCTTTTTGGAGGCTAGGGCAAGGAGACCTGCGAATTTCTCACTTAAAAGTTGTGTTTATAGTGAGACTCAACTTCCAGGCCTAATGGGTTTCAAAGCCCTAATCCAATTAGGATTTAATTTCGGGCTTAATAATGGCTCAACTCTTGGGCCCATTATAGGTCTTTTCCCACCATCCTTTGGACATTCTTATATCTTGTTGTTAGTCAACTATGTTTCAAAATTGGTGGAAGCTATATCTACTCCCACCAATGATGCTAAAGTGGTGCTGAATTTTGTGCAAAGGAATATCTTTTCAAGGTTTAGTACTCCAAAAGCCATTATCAATTATGAGGGCACTCATTTTTTGAACAAGTTGCTCTCTCAAGCTCTTCAAAAGTATGGGGTCTGACACAAAGTTGCACTCCATATCACCCATAAACAAATAGCCAAGTAGAGATATCCATAGGAAGGATTGGCTAGAAGACTTGATGATGCCTTGTGGGCTTACAGAACTGCCTATAAGACTCTTATTGGGAAGTCACCATACTATCTTATTTTTTGGAAGGCATGCCACATACCGATTGAATTGGAGCATAATGCATATTGGGCTATCAAGAAGCTCAACCTTTATCTTAAGAAAGCCGATAAGAAAAGGCTTTTCTAACTTAATAAGCTTGATGAATTGTGCCTTGACATATATGAAAGTGCAAAGCTTTGTGAGGAAAGGACTAAGAGTGGCACAATGGCATTATGTTGCAGAAGAACTTCTCTCTGGGACAAAAGGTTTTACTCTACAACTTAAGACTCAAGCTTTTTCCTAAAAACTCAAATCACGGTGGTCTAGGCCATTCATTGTGGAGAATGTTCATCCATATGGTGTGGTGGAGCTCACAACAAATGATGGAAGGAAGTTCCTAGCCAATGGACAAATGTTAAAGCCACACTATGGTGATGAACTTCGCAAAGTAGGCAAGATCAACTTGAGTGATCCTTCATCTTGAAAGAAATGGGAGTTCATCTAGCTTAAGACGATAAACTAATCGCTAGTTGGGAGACATCCCCAACAAGTTTTGATTAGTTAGTTTGCTTTAGTATTCACTTTTCTCAGTAGTTCTTCACTTTTAGCTTTTATTTTGAGTGTAGGTGAATTGTGAGCTCATTTGTGATACGCATGGTTTAAGGGAGCCTTGTGTTTTAAGGCAATTTCAACATTAAGAAAGGCATTGATCAAATTGGAATTTGGTAAGGCATTGTAGAAGTTTTAAACAAGTGAAAGGGAGTCAATTTGCATGAAAAATTTGAGGAAAAGTGTGAAATTTTGAGAGAAAAGGGAAGTGATATCATACTTATATAAGTGTGATCACACACTGAAAATGGAACGGCTCTATAAAAATTTGGATCATAATTACTAAGGCAACATTAGTTATTTTAGTAATTTAATATACTTAGAATATTTAATGCAAACAAATTCTTAGTTTAATAAAATATAGTAGCTTAAAGAGGATAAAATTGGTCATTTAAGAAAACCGGACCAAAAAGGGCATTTTAGTCATTTCATATAATGACATATTTTTATTTCATGGATGGGTAAAGGATGGAAAAATATTAAATTTAAGATATCATAATTTTTCGTAATTCCCGCTCTACCCTTGTGAAATTGTGAATTGACTAGAATTGTCCATGAATGGTTTATATGTACTCCTCAAAAGTATCATATCTAAATTGCATGTCTCTCAAAGTTACGGACTGGGTGTGTAATTAAGGTGAAGAAGGATTCAAGCGCGGCATAATGCTAGTTTTGGTCCTATATTTTCTGTTCTGAGCTGAATAAGTCACTAACGTACTTTTGTGTACAAATAAGGGACCCAGTGAGTGACACGTGCACCTTAAGCCTACATAAATTGACTTTCGATTATTTTCTCAGCCATCTTCTTCCTTCAGCTCCAGACCACTTGAGAGCACTCTCTCCCCTTCAAAACTCCATAGTTAAACCAAATCCAAGCTCCAATCCATCAAAATCAAGCACAATTAAGCAAGTTTTTTAAGAAAAATCAAGTATGGAAGCATCCTAAGCTTGATTTTCAAATTACTTGTTCAAGTAAGTGTTGTTTTGTTCTTCCCCTATTTTTGAGCTTCATACGACTCTGTAGCTACTGTAAATACTGATTCGAGCCTAGTTCTTGTTTGTTTATTAAGGGAAAAACATCAAGAAAAGCTTGGGAATTAAGCTTAAGTAAGAAAGGTAATAACTAATTCAATTTTTCCTTATTTTTTATTAATTCCCAAATTTTTGTGGGTTTATAAATCTGGAATTAAGTGTGTTATAATCAGTTTTTGTTAGCTTGTGAAGGTAAAAATACATTTAAAACCCATTTGAACCAAGTTGTTGAAAGAACGCTAAAAGCCTAGTTATATGTTAATTCGGTTTGGATGTGTCTAGATTTTTGGGTTAATTGTGCTGGGCAATGGCTGTATTTAATATGTTGATATTGGTTCTTAGTTGCTTATAAGAGAAATAATCAATAGGAACATAGGTTGCTCAGTTTTGGAGTTGAAAGGATACAATACTAAAACTGGTGTTGTTGTGTGTTAAGTAAAGGATCAGTTAATTGGAATCCAATGACAAAGTTATTCTTAACCACTTAAACCATAAGGGTTGTTGTAATATTTTCCAAATTAATATTTATTTATGTAGTTAAATGACCAATTAAAAGGGAAATACCCAAGCTACTATAAAGGGTACAAAGAAGAATACAAAAACCGAGACCATAAGGACACTGGAGTTGGTGTTTGCTTGCATTAATTATTCAAGGTAGGGATTCTAAGCTCAAATTAAAATTGATGCATTATGTATTTTTACAATGCATTAATTAAGAGAGTAAGAGA
This sequence comes from Aquilaria sinensis, assembly GCA_005392925.1. NCBI lineage: Eukaryota > Viridiplantae > Streptophyta > Magnoliopsida > Malvales > Thymelaeaceae > Aquilaria > Aquilaria sinensis. Next base: position 73,268 of record SMDT01000835.1, read on the forward strand.
TGGACAAGAAGTCGCTTAAGGACTAAGTAATTAAATAGCCCTTAAGTAAGTATACAGGGTACTAAGTATTCAAGATAGGCTTTGAAGCTCCATAGTACCCTAGCTAAGCTACCAAGCTTGGTAAGAATGAGCCACCAATAACTCCTGTCTAGTGTGAGTAAGGGTAAGTAACGGCAAGCCAAGCTTACTAAGGTAATAGTTAAGCTCTTGTAAGAAGGACTACACTAAGGATGGGTTCCCTGTCATAGAACCTGTACTAATGGTCATTAGTTAAGACTTCATAACATTTTGAGCTCACGTTAACATGTATATATATGTTATATACGTTGGGTCCTAAAGTGTATTTTTTTCAGGTATTTGATTCCTTACTGAGAATTTATAATTCTCATTTCCTTAAGTATCACATTGTGCAGAGACTAATAGTGTGAAGCCTAACAGCCACTGAAGGGTTGTTAACCAAGGTTTTGGCGCAGGTATTTAAAATACCATGAATATTTAATGATTTAAAGTTATTGGTTAGTAATATTATTGTACTAACTAAGTTATTTAAAATAGCCTTGACAGATATAGGCAAAGTGCACAAGGAAAAGTTGGACCTTTCACTTTTGGAGCTTCTGTGCTCAAGTGGGAGTTATTTTGATAGTCTCAGACTTTGTACATGTTGGGTACTTTGGTACCAAGGAAATGTCTTTAGTTTGACTAGTGTGTATGGACTTACTTAGTGTATATATCTATATATACACTATGGTTACTTATGGATGTACATAAGTTAAGTATTATGTGTACTTAAGTTAATGCTTGTAGTTTAAATAACCATGTTTATATGACTTTGGTATGTGTTTCAAGTGTTTTATGAATACCATGGAAACTATTTTGAAAAGTTTTATTTATTACTTTTATTAGTTCTCTCAAAATGCTGAAGTTAAGCATGCATGGATTCATGTTATAAGATAATCAACCAGTATAAAGTTTTAAACAACGCAAGTATTAGCTTAGCCATTTGCAACTAAGAGTAAGAATACTAAATCTTGATTATCCTAAGATCCTGGGAACACCCTATATTAGGGTAAGTGTGATTGTATAAAAATGTGTGATTGTATAAAAAAAGTATGATCATAATTTGCACAGCACAAGCAAAAATGTGCGACTGCACATCAAAAAGGTGCAATCACACTTTTAATTGGTAAAATTCATCCAAAAGGTTGAAGTGTGACCATAGTTTTAAAGTGCAATCGCACTTTGCCCAAACCCAGAAAAAAAATTAGTCCAAAGTGCAATCACACTTTAGCCTGTTAAAAACACAACCTATAGGTTTCTTTCTCACATATATTTGATTTCTCATATTTTCTCTCAAAAACCCTAGCCACTACCTCCTATGCACCACACGGTTCAATTTCTTTCAAGTTCTTTCATCGGTCTCCAACAAGTAAGTGATTCTACTCTCTTTTATCGTCTTTTTTATGCCTATATCTCTTGTTTTCATGCTGTATAATGGAAGAATGAAAGAAAATATTAGTTTGAATGTTCATGCTTTATTCTTGTGTTTTTTCCCATTGAAATGATGAGTCTTGATGAATATGATGATGGGTGACTGGTTTTTCACTTGAATGTTGATTGGAATTGATTGCTACTTGAAGCGAGAAAATCACCCATGGAGGGGGCCAAAATTTTCAAGGTTTAATTGATATGGATGATGTTCATTCTTGTTTGAAGCATGGAATCTCTTCATTGTTATGCTAATGGAATGGGACAAGTTTTAATTTTTAAAAAATTCACATGCATTGTTCCAATTTTGCTTATGAACCTTCAAGAAACAAGAGTGTTCACATGTTCATGTAGGGGATTTTGGATCACAATGTAGCTTTGTGTGTTAAGTTGTTTGGATGATTCTTTTCTTAAGCAACATCTAGGAGTGACCTATTTTAAGACCATACGATACTTGCACTTGGATACTTGTTTTTCTTGTGCAAAAAGTATGGAACTTTAGCCTACACATAATGCTTGCCTACTTTTCATATACTTCCATTGAGTAGATAACTCTTTGAAATTTCTTCCCTGTGATGAAAATACTTTTGTATATTCATAATATTGAATTTCATGTTTTCTTTTGCTAGGAAGCATGACTAGAAAGAAAAAAAGCATCGAGGACACCTTGAAGGATATGAAAAGGAAGAAGGGTGCTACTAAGGAAATGGCCAATGAAGTCTGTTTTATTTGCCCCAAAGCAAAAGCTTACTTCAAAGAGATCAAGAATAGGAAGGTGAACCATATACAATCTTTTGACTATGCAGGCAGGAGGAGTAACATTGTCAATGACCGGTGGCACAAAAGAAAGTAGACCAATTGGTGCATAGACAACATGATGTCATGCATGACTCTTTTTTATGAGCTTTATGCCAATCTCTTCTACACATTGCAAGAAAACAAGCACGCCATAAGAACAAGGGTTTAAGGGAAGCTTATCCGATCTAATGGTGAAATAATCCATAACAAATTTTTTCTTTCGAAGTACCAACCGGAGTTATATATGCCTTTGGATGTAACTCTAGAGCAAATGTGTGACAACCTTTGGAGCTATAAGTCTAATCAGCCAAGTAATTAGTTAATTTAACAAATTACACTTTAGATAATTTATTTGCAAGCTAAGTCTCGATAATATAGGGTCCAGTAGTTAAAAATAAATAAAATTGATCATTTAAGAAAGCCGGGCCAAGAGGGGTATTTTGGTCATTTCATATAGTGATCCATTTTTATTGCATGGTTAGATAGAGTATAAGAAAATATTAAATTTGAGGTATCACAATTTTTTGTGATTTTCGCTCTATCATTGTGAAATTTTGGATTGACTAAATTGTCCATAAGTGGTTTAAATGTAATCCTTAAAGAATTATGGATTACATTAGACGTTTGTAAAAAAGATGGAGACTGGCACATAATTATATCAGTGAAGAAACAAGCTGTGGCCTAATACTAACCTTGATCCTCAATTTTTTCCATTTTATCATCTAAGGATCAAACATTTGAAATCACGCACTTAATAAACTTTATTAATTGAACCAATTTGTTTCCTTCCTTAGCCAGAAGCTCCAGCCTTCCAAAACCTCTCTCATCTTCAAACCACCATAGCCAAGATCCCTCCAAGCTCAATCCAACCAAATTCAAGCACAAATAATCAAGATTTTGAAGGAAAATCAAGTTTTGTGCTATCCTAAGCTAAGATTTCTTGCTTCTTGTCCAAGTAAGTTTGGTTCTATTATATCCCCTATTTTTGAGCTTCAGTTTAGCTCTGTAAATTCTGAAAATTAATGTTAGACTTGGTTGTTAAGAGAAATCAAAGGTGCTCAACATTGTTTGAATGTGTTCATGAGCTCATCCATGGTTAGTTTTGTTCCGATGGTGTAGTTTTCATCATCTTTGGATTTATGGCACTGTTCATGCAATTTTAATTGTAGAAATCATAGCTGGGATAATTTTTTGATGTGTTTCCTAGCTGTAATATGTGAATTGAGATGCAAATGAGCTAAAAACCCAAGAGAACTAAGGCTGGAATTTTGGTGTAGCTGAAACTGTGAGTGTTGAGCTGGGTGTGGTTTAATTCTTTTACAGCCAGCCATAATTTCTTGTTCCAGGGCTTTTAGTAGCTCACCAAGGATGTTATCTTACTTATGAACTAGTATTTGAGGGCTAAGAAGCAAGGGAACATTTTTTTGGAAGTGAATTACCAATGAATGCCATGAATGTGCACTAGTGAAGTTTTGTGGCTGCTGTAATTATGGTTACTTCCTGGAATAAACTATGTTATTCTAGTTATATTGGTGGCTATTTTTTGTTATAATCTTTCTTATACACTAGTATACAACACATAAAAAATAAGAGAGCAAGATTTGGGCTGCATTTATGCTATTAAAAGTGTAAAGAACCACAAGATAGGCAAACCGGCGACTGAAAATTCTGGGCTGTTGATGATTGTTTTAAGGGCTGTTTCCAAGTGTTAAAATTGATAAATTGTACTTAAAATGATCAATATAGGTGTTGGGAATAAGCTACTACAAGAGATCTTAAGTTTGACTTGAAACCGAGGCAAAAAGGCTAAGTACTTGAAGCTTGCAAACTAAGCTATCTAAGGTAAGGGTTACTTGATTTGTATGCTTATGTGTTAAATAAATTTGGCTAAGATACTTGTATATCAAGTGGCTGAATTATTGATGGATTTAACAAGCATGTAAATTGAGTGTTGATGGCTCTTTAAGAAGCTTATCTGATTGGGTTTGGTAGGAAACCAAACTATGAAGTGCATATTAAGTGTGTAAGTGCATGTTTGTAAACTTCCATGTATAGGCAACATGGACCTTAGTATGGTCTAATTTATGGAGAGCATGATGGTTTGAGAACCTAAGATACCTAAGGTCACCATGATGGGCCAAGGCTTCGGTGAACCTAAGAGGGGGAGGTGTCCTCAACCACTCACAAAATGTTGGAATGCTAGCACTAACACATGCATTTAAATAAGCAAATAGTTCACTCCTGTACATAAAATAAGGGATTTTAGCAATACTAAGAAGCTTTCAAAGCAGTATTTGTATAAACAAGTTGGACTTGTCAATTGCAAGATAAATGGGTAAAGGAATTGTGGGAATTAGCTACTCCTATGATTATTGGCCAATCATACGAATTCCTAGCACTATGGCTTGGGTTCAAGTGCACTAGGCATATATTGACATCCTTATGGATAATATGCACGATCCTATATAGTTGTTTCTCCTGCAGGTTGTAACCCTTACTGAGAACCTCTGGTTCTCACACCCTTTACATGTTTTATGTGCAAATATTAGTACATCTGAGGCTAACAACCAATAGAATGAAAGGTTGTTTATATTTCAGGAACAGGTGTTACCCACTTCGGGGTAGTCCAGTTATGGTGCCAAAACTGTGCATTTAGACTCCCGGGATTGGTAATGCTCTGTAGGCCATCAGAACACTACCCTTAGTGTGCATACCCAAGTGGCCCTCTTGGGCACTACGTAAATACAGGCATATTGGTCCAACCATCATGCACATATTCACATTGCATGCACACCATGGCAGAAAAGAAGGAAAACACTAGCACAAGTCTTAGTTTTGGCTTCCACACATTAGGCAATCTTATTAAGTTCTAGTGGCCAGCTACTGCACCTGTAACTTCCACTAATAAACTGTATCATTCTAGCCACATAGCCCCCTGTTTTATTTGCTCCATTATCAAGTAGATACTTATAGAAAATCAAGGAATTTTTTTTTACATCAATAGCCCACCTATGGACCAAGTTATGGATTTTTGAAGTTGGTTACAAAATTCTGACCAAATGAACAGTAACTCAGCCAACTTTGCAACATCATATCTTTGGCTACAGGGCTCTAAATCCATAAATTCCAAATCCCAGTTAACCCTCTAGATGTTCTATAGGTGTGGTCAAAATTTCATATCAAGATTCATTCTACACAGGGAAATATTAAACTTTATGTCCAGAGTCGAAATTCTGGCAACTTTTGGACCATTTTGCCCATACAATTTTTCCAAACCATGCAAACACTTCATTCACAAGGGGAAAGTCCTCCAAGGCTATCCCATACATGTCCAATACACATATTAATTACATTATCTTGCATCTAGCAACTTTATGTGGCCAAAACAGAATTTACAAGTAAGCAGCCTATCATTCACACTTAGGCAGCTTTGCACCACATCACTTACATAGCCAAAACATTACTCAAATGTTCTCATACTTGTCTCATTTTACATACACTACATGTACATGCATACATGCACTACAATATGGTCTTAACTCAGCTAAATACGCACCCTAGGTTACAGGAGGTCCTGAGACACAATGGACTCCAAAAACAGGATGCTGGACAGCTGCTGCACAACACAATAAGTACCACCATTAAAAATACCAAATGTGCTCCTAAAATCACCAAAATTTCCAGATCATAACTAGACATATGGAAGTTCATGTACCTGAAATTTCAGATCAAAAATCAAACCACAAAGGTTAGTTTGAAGGTGATCTTTCTGCTGGACCTGAAATGACAGAATTGAGGGGAGTAAGTTTCATTGAGAAACTTAGTAAGGGTAGCACTTGGATTCAATAGGCAATGTAACCATCATTAAAACCTGCATCCAAAGACACTAAAACACAAAAACCACAATGCATATATACAAGATATAGCAACCAAATGCAGCAGCCAAACACAAACAACAAACACATGAAATGTGGCAGCAACATATACCATAGGTTAGTCCATAAAACATGTAATAAACTTAACCAAATCACTATGGCAGCCCTCCTCAAGCTAATGCTTGGTCTTAGGAGGATTTTAACACTAGTTAGTACTAACTTTGGGCTCTAGAAACCCTCATTTCACTGCCATCTTTGTGCACTTGACAATAGGTCACAAAACCTTCAATAAGTGCACTCCCCTCAATAAGCTTGGTTCATCAAGCTCATGGCTCTCTTCCAAGCTTAGCCATAGCTCCATGGATGTTTGAAAATACAGAAAAAAACCCATGAGAGCAAGAGAACCCTTACCTTGATGGGTATGCTGAAATTGGAGCTTGATCCTAGGTGCACTCAAGCAATAGCACCAAATAGCTTCCAATTGTGCTTCCTTGACTTCAATTGCAAGTAGTTTTGAGTTTGAAGGTATGGTGGCTATGGAGGAAGTGTGGAGGAGAGGGCTGGCTTTCTTTTTGCTGGTGGAGGCCGAAATTTAGAGAGCAAAGGTGGTCTTGACTACTTAAATAGTCAAAAGTACACTAAACACACTTAAGTAGTCTTAACCTTGTCTTATGTCATTTTCCTTGCTACAAGACTATGGTTTCTTAGTCTTAATCTCTTGGCCCACATTTGACCATCCTTATCTTCCTTTAGCAGCCCTCCTTATGTGGGATAACCCCACAAAACTTCCATTTGACTTAAGTCATAGACATACACATCTTAAGGCCTACATTAGAACACTTAGGTCCTTTATGCCTTTTTGTGTTTTCTTTGTCCTTAGTTCTCTTCCATAAGCAATTTGGTCCTCCAATAGCACTTTCATACCATTCATATCCTTCCCATAACTCTCCAAATCTCTTTTGTGAAAGTTTTATAATTGAGTACCTGAATTTCCAAAACCTTACAAAAAAGTCCATAGGTTGCTTGACAAACAAGCAATCCTTAAGGCTTTTCTTGGGGGCCAAGTTACCAACTTGGAACACTTTTAAGGAGGTGTTGATCATGCCTTTTACCCCCCACACTTTAAACACTATGGTGAGAATTACACAATATAATGGTTTTTAACCATTATGACACACTTGTAATTCTCCCATTTTATGAGGTGGTAACAACAGGTGTGCCTAAGTTGATCGCTATTGTATATTGTTGCTATCTTTCTTCTTGCAGGTTCTTAATTACTTAGAATACTAACTTACTGGCCTTTGTTGTACAGAGACAAGGAGTAGGGGATACCTAAACACTGTAGTGATCCCTTTTTGTTACCCACTCCAGGGTAGTCCAGTTATGGTGCCAAAACTGTGCATTTAGACTCCCAGGATTAGTAATGTTCTGTAGGCCATCAGAACACTACCCTTAGTGTGCATACCCAAGTGACCCTCTTGGGCACTATGTAAATACATGCATATTGGTCCAACCATCACACACATATTCACATTTCATGCACACCATGGCAGCAAAGAAGGAAAACACTAGCACAAGTCTTAGTTTTGGCTTCCACACATTAGACAATGTTGTTAAGTTCTAGTGGCCAGCTACTGCACCTGTAACTTCCACTAATAAACTGTATCATTCTAGCCTCATACCGCCCTATTTTCTTAGCTCCATTATGAAGTAGAGACTTAGAGCAAACCAAGGAATTTTTTTTTTACATCAATCGCCCACCTATGGACCAAGTTATGGATTTTTGAAGTTGGTTACAAAATTCTGACCAAATGAACAGTAACTCAGCCAATTTTGCAACGTCATATCTTTGGCTACAAGGAATCAAATCCAGAAATTCAAAATTCCAGTTCAATCTCTAGATGTTCTCTAGGTGTGGTCAAAATTTTATACCAATATTCATTCTACACAGGGAGATATTAAACTTTAGGTACATGGTTGAAATTCTGGCAACTTTTCGACCATTTTGCCCATACAATTTTTCCAAACCATGCAAACACTTCATTCACAAGGGGAAAAGACCTCCAAGGCTATCCCATACATGTCCAATACACATATTAATTACATTCTGTTACATCTAGCAACTTTATGTGGCCAAAACAGAATTTACAAGCAAGCAGCCTATCATTCACACTTAGGCAGCCTTGCACCACATCACTTACATAGCCAAAACATTACTCAAATGTTCACATACTTGTCTCATACTACATACACTACATGGACATGCATACATGCACTAAAATATGGTCTTAACTCAGCTAAATATGCACCCTAGGTTACAGGAGGTCCTGAGACACAATGGACTCCAAAAATAGGATGCTGGACAGCTGCTGCACAACACAGTAAGTACCACCATTAAAAATACCAAATGTGCTCCTAAAATCACCAAAATTTCCAGATCACAAGTAGAAATATGGAAGTTCATGTACCTGAAATTTCAGATCAAAACTCAAACCACAAAGGTTAGTTTAAAGGTGATCTTTCAGCTGGACCTGAAATGACAAAATTGAGGGGAGTAAGTTTCAATGAGAAACTTAGTAAGGGTAGCACTTAGATTCAATAGGCAATGTAACCATCATTAAAACCTGCATCCAAAGACACAAAAACCACAATGCATATAGCAACCAAATGCAGCAGCCAAACACAAACAACAAACACATGAAGTGTGGCAGCAACATATACCATAGGTTAGTCCATAAAACATGTAATAAACTTAACCAAATCACTATGGAAGCCCTCCTCAAGCTAATGCTTGGTCTTAGGAGGATTTTAATAGTAGTTAGTACTAACTTTGGGCTCTAGAAACCCTCATTTTACTGCCATCTTTGTGCACTTGACCATAGGTCACAAAACCTTCAATAAGTGCACTCCCCTCAATAAGCTTGGTTCATCAAGCTCATGGCACTCTTCTAAGCTTAGCCATAGCTCCATGGATGTTTGAAAATACAGAAAACAACCCATGAGAGCAAGAGAACCTTTACCAAAGTGAGTAGGCCGAATTTGAAGCTTAATCCTTGAAGTATACAAGAAATAGCTCTAGTTTGCTTCCGATTGCTTCCTTTTGCCTTCAATTTCAATCAATTGCAAGTTTGAAGGTGTGGTGGCTATGGAGGAAGTATGGCTGTGTTCTTGGGCTGGGGGAGGACGAAAATGAGAGTGGGATAAGTGATTTGGTCACTTAAATGGCCTTAAATGAGCTTACGGGCACCAAAACACACTTAACAAGCTTAACCTTGCTTTATGTCATTTTCCTTCTCACTAATTATGGTTTCTTTGTCTTAAACTCATTGGTACACATGTGCCCAACATTTTTGACTAATTATCAAGTCTTGGCTGCCTCCCCCATAGTGGGATAACCCCAAAATTCCACCCTTAGACTTAAGTCAAAAGTTTAAACACCTTAAGGTTTACACTAGGACATTTAGGTCCTTGTTGCCTTTAGTGTTTCCTTTGTCCAAATTTGTCTTCCATGAGTAATTTGGTCCTCCAATAGCACTTTCGTACCATTCATATCTTTCCCATAACTCTCCAAGTCTCTTTCGTGAGAGTTTTGCAATTGAGTACCGAATTTCCAAAACCTTACAAAAAAGTCCATAGGTTGGTTGAAAAACAAGCAATCCTTAAGGCTTTTCTTGGGGGCCAAGTTACCAACTTGGAACACTTTTAAGGAGGTGTTGATCATGCCTTTTACCCCCCACACTTCAAACACTATGGTGAGAATTACACAATATAATGGTTTTTAGCCATTATGACACACTTGTAATTCTCCCATTTTATGAGGTGGTAACACTTTTAGCAGTGTAACTCAGGTGGGATTGGATCCCAAGATTCTCAATGTGTAGCATATGTATAACATTTCTGTGTATGATGTATATAAGTGTGTGAAATTTATGCCTCTGGTAAATGCTATGGAATTACTGGTTATGTTCCCTAGTAGCTTGTGTAGATTCACAGTGCATAATAGTATGTTTTATATGAATGTATATTTTGAAATGCTAGCTAGCTACACCAAGTATATATTATTTTTATGGTCATTGACCTACAGCCATCGCAGGGTGTAGTATAAAACAGTAATGCATTAAGAATTTAATTAATTAGCAAGCCCACTAAGGAGCAACTTGTGCAGGCCTATCACTAAATTAGTGTAAGGTTCTTGAGGTCCTATATGACTTAGATAGAATTATAGGTAAAGGCCTGTGACAAAATGGCTCTTTCTTTGTGTGGAAGACTAGTTCCTTGGAAGATGGCAAATGGAAAGTATATCTCTCTACCATATGTTGAGTTCACCATTGAAGCCACGGCTTGGAGCCAATTTGTGAGTACTAGTTTTTCCCCATTCAATCACATGACCAACATTAATTATGAGAGGGTACAATGCTTGTACAAGATTCTTAATGACATGGAGCTTAACGTTGGTAGAATTATATCTTCAAGGATCGACAAGGTAGGAAAAAGCACAAGTGTTAACTTGGTGTTTTCGGAGTTGCTTACAAAGTTGATGGGTGAAAGTGGGGTATTCTACAATGATTACCCCTTAAAGATGTGCAACCTAGCACCAAAAAATCAATTTTAAGCTTGAAAAAAGGAAAGAGGAAGGTGAATAAGGTGCAAGAGGAAGAGCACCAACAAGAAGAAACACCATTATGCCTCCCTGATATCATGAGCATGAGGACAATTAGAGTAGCTTTGAACTCCATATATGGAAGGTTAAATGAAATCTAGGATGATATGAAGAAAATGAAGGAGATGCAAAAAGAACATGACAAAAGATTGGTAGCGGTAAAGGAGCATTTGGAGTTTAATCGAGGACGGGAGGTGGAGCACTATACAAGATTTGATGCTCACATGCAAGCTTTATCCCTTCAATCTAATGAATGTTTTGTACACTCAGCTTTGAGTGGAAGAACACAATAAGAAGCAACAAGATGGGCTACCGAGCAAGCCTATCCAAACCTTCCACCAAAGTTCCTGGCCTTCACATACCTCCTCCCCATTTTAGCCCTCACACCTATCCTTGTTGTCCCTCCACCTATGTTCCCCCTTTTTACTCGGTGGTGCCCCTTGTCCAACTAGAGTCCTTTGTTCCTCCATCATTATCCTACCCCCAAGTTCAATTCCCTACAAGCTCCGAGTACAATCCTTTCATTGATGGCACTTTTGATGGCTCTCCATTACACATGAAGGAATAGGGAGGCAATCCACTCACCTTCCTAAGTATGATTCCTTCATTTCTTTCTCACTTTTCAACATTGGGACAATGTGATTTCTAAGTGTGGGGGAAGTTAGTTAAAGTTTCATACTTGAATCCTTTATTTGCATGTAGTTTAGTTCATCTGCATTTTCTTTCTTTTTAATCTCATTCTCATGCATTGATGTGTTGATTGTTTTTTAGTTGCATCTCTTTATGCATGTGCATATTCAAACCCATTTAGTTGATGTTTTTTTTTTAGTTTTGCATGTGCATATTCATACCCATTTAGGATGTTTGCCTACACAATAGGAAACCAACTCATAAAATGCTATCAGTAATTGTTTTCCATATGAATTTGAGGTGGGTGTTAAATTTTTTAAAGAAGTTAAAATTCTTTTCTTGTTATTTTAGGTAGAGTATATTGTTTTCACCTGGTGAGCACTTTAAGCCCCTAGTAATGATAGGTTGTGAGAAATTTTTTTTCTTGAAATTGCTTGCTTTGTGTTTGGACCTAAGCTTTGTTAGGTTGAGGAGGCCTTAAGGATCCATATAACGCTGCTTTTTTGTGTGTGAGCATATGAAAACGATGGCAATCTAAGGCTAAATCCACTTACCAACCTTATGAATTATCCTTTAGTGAGCCCCCTTTTAAGTATAATTTCTTTGTTTGAACCCATGTACTTAACTGCTTCCCACTTCACTTTGATCTTTCATTGCCCTTGAAATTAGTAATGCTTATTTTGATTTGGCCATTGGGCACTTAGAGTAACAGTGTGTGTATGGGGGGGAGTGGGACAAAGAACAAGTGTAAGGTGTTCTTACAAGTGTTTTGGGTTGACAAGTGCTTAAGCTCTAAGTGGGTGGTTTTGGTGTTTATGCGTTGCAATGTTTGAATGAGCTTGTTATTAACTTAATGTTGGTGTTCGACATCACTAGTTTATAATCTCTTGATAAAAAAGGAAAAAGTGAGCTCAAAATGAAAAATTTCTTGCTAATTAAATAAACTTATTTCAAAAAAAAAAGAGAAAAAATGAAAAAGTAAATGTATCCATTTTAAATAAAGTCCAAGCCTAACTTGTATACTTTTTTTATGCTCATTCTTTTGATGAAAAGATTGGTTGTGTTGAGTGTGGCAGTTATAGAAACATAATAAGTGAATTGATGGGCTTGGGTGTGTGAGTTAGCTTCTAATGCCCACATCCATGTGCATAAGCCTTATTAGTTTCCATAGCTCCACCACAAAAAGCCTTCATCAGACTCCCACATTCACCAAACCTGACCCTATTACAACGAAGTGGAAAGACCATCCAACCTATGTTTACATGCAAATTCCTTCAAGAAGTTTAGTAGTAGAAAAATGGATCCCCTACTAAGGTTATAAGGAAAACATACAATGCAAAGCCATTTTAGTAACTCCACCTTTAAAAGAGAGCACACGCACTTAGAGAGTGCCTTCTACCCTTGGTAACAAGGACTTAACTTTTCCTTCTTTAATCAATTTTCTTCCAAGTCAAGTTTGTCAAGGTTGTACTTTCTTTGATGATATGGCATGGGCTGCTAGCTTGGGTGTTTTGGTTGTTTTTTTTTTCTATTTAGAATAGGTTGGATTTGCTAAAGACTAACAAATATCTAAGTGTAAGGGTGTGATAGTCACATGAATTCTTATATATTTTTCCTCACAATTTGCTTATTTCACTCTATTTTGCTAATGCTTAGTACGACTTTTTAGTTTTATAGGAAATAACCATCGGGAGCCAAATTGGATGAAATAGAAAAGATTGATGATCAAGGAGCAAAAGGAAGCTAAAGAATCAAATGTGCAACTGTACTCTGAAAAGTGTGATCACACTTCAAGAAGACCAAATTCACCTAAGAAAACTAGGTGTGATCGCACTATAAAAGTGCAATTGCACTTTTTCTATTCAAGACAATATTGTGACTGCACAATGAGGACTACAATTGCACTTTGTATCTGGATAGGATTTGGGGACAACATTCTCAATGAAAAATGTTCAAGCTCAAGGACCCACAACTTCACCTACTCTCAAATGCTATTAGAGAAAAGGAAGAGAATGGAAGAGGATAAGGCCAGGCATTGTATTTTTGAAGGGTTTTAGCTAGGGTTTTAGACATACTTTACATCTTTTCATCTTGGTAGCCTTTTTTTTTTTTTTGGGGAAAGACTAAGGTTGTTCTTGGGTTTTGTATTTATCACCATCTTGGAATCTTACTACTTTGGAGGAAGAGTTAAAAGTGCCTTAGAGATCAAGATACTGATTCTACAAAGGGTTTTTGGTTCTTTCCTTCCTTTTTGTCTTCTTTGATTTGTTAAATATTGTTATGAATCCAAGAATGGTGCTTCTTTTCTCATTAACTATGGAGTAGTTTATTTACCACTTTCTATGGTTATAGTGACTTGATATTGGTGTTAATGGTTGATTTCATGAATGGGTATTCAGTTTTTTTTCTTCAATGCTTGTTTACTCCTTGTCTTGTTCATGAATGTTACTTGATTCGTTGATGGCCACAATCAATTAAAGCCTTGCATTTATCTTTATGCTTGGGAAAGTGAGAGGGAAATTGAACTTAGATAAAGAAGATAGCACATCGGGACATAGTTGAGAGACTTGTTTCAAGTGTTAGGGTGTTGGTAAATGGAGCCTACAATGCTTCTTCTTAAGATAGTACTAGATATGGGAATTCTTTCTATGTTAAGGAAGAGGGGGAATTCCATAGCTTGGGAAAGCAAGGAAACAAAGAATGTCCAACACCAACAAGTAGGGGAAACTAGGACTTAGGATTGTTTCACCATCAACCCAATTCAAGTTACGAAAGCCATAGGATGTGTGCTTTGTTAAGTTGGGAAAACTCTTACAAAGTATCAGTTAGTGAAATAAGGTAATGCTAGATTTGAATTGGTTAATTAGATAAATTAGGTTTCAGGGAACTTTGGGAAGTTCTTAGATTCATTCCTATTAATGTTTTGGTTTACTTAAGATCAATTGTGAAAAGTTTGGTAATTGTTCAAATCACTCTACAATCCTCATGGGATCGACACCAGCTCTATCGTACTATGAATCGACCTATGCACCTGTGGAAAAGTGTGGTTTTAAGACATCTTGCACATGTGTAAAAGTAATTTCTTTTGGTCTTTAGATGTGGAGAAATGTAAAATAGCGTGGTGTAGCTGAGACGTGCATGCATTCAATTTAGCTCTTTTGGCTAAACAAGCCTGGAGAATGGTGAAGAATAGCTTGGGTTTGGTAGCTTGAATATTTAGGGGTAGGTACCATCACTTTACTTCTTTCCTGAAGGCATTTATTCTGGAAATAATGTCTCAAATATATAAAGGTCTACTTGAAGAAAGAAGGATGATCCATATAGGAGCCTAATGGTGAGTACGAAGGGACACTTCAATTTTTAACTGGGAAGACAATTGAATCCCAAGAACAAGCCCGAAACCGATTACTACCCCACTCCTAGGTATCAAGGCTTGGAGTGTGGCTATTCTCATTGAACCTATCAGCTTTTGTTGGAATTCATTGATATTCGATGCTCTCTTTCATCTGCATGATGCATAGCAATCAAAATTATCCCTTTATCCCCAAGACTTATGGATCATATTCTTACATGGGGGATGAATGATAATTGATTGTTTACTATAAAGTCAGCCTAGTTCATCACTTCCGCTCTATTGTTTGATCGAGATCTGCTAACTAGTTCTGATCTTTGGTCTTGGTTCTAGAGCTTTGGCTTCCTCCTAGAATTCATCTTTTCCTATGGTGAGCTTGTGCGATGCTCTATTGACTTGAGACAATCTTTGCTAGCCTAGTGTAAATGTTTCTTTGGAATGTCCGGTGTGTTCCTAAGAGCACGAGTTGGTGGATCACTTACTATTTAAATGTCCTTTCTCTACCAAGGTCCATGTTGAGTTAAACTTGGAGGCACCTTTCGTGCCGAGGAACTGGAAAAAATAATCAAGGCTGCCATGGAGGGAGACAAGCAAAAATTGCCAGGGTTGGTGGTGTTTGGTTGGTTCACGTGGTTCAATAGAAATTGTGTAGCTCACGATCTTGTCTGCCAAACTCCTTCACATGTGGCTCACACTATTCAAGACTAGTTGGAGAGTTGGATGAAGTTTGGCCAAACATAGGTGGTGGACGTCCAAGCACAAACTCATGGAAGTAAGAATTGGTGCCCACCAAGGGGTTCTCTCCTAAAGGTGAGTGTGGATGCCACCATCTTTAGATCAGAAAATAGGGGCTCGACTGTGCAATCTGCAAGGAGCAGGAAGGTAAAGTCCTTTTTGCAATCCCATATGCTTGGGAGTACAATGGTGGAAATGTGCTATATCTGGAAGCCTTTGCCTTGTTATAGGGATTGTAAGAAGTAAAGAGGTATAAGATCCGCTCATTGGTACTAGAGTCTAACTCATTACACTTCATTAATGAGCTTCAAAAAAGAACTCCTCCTTTGTTATTTTATTTTGGAATTTTGTTTGATGAAACTAGGGTTTGGCCTCCACATTTGATTTTTGTTCCTTTCCATATCCTAGAAGATTAGGTAACAGAACTACTTATGCACTAGCTAGAAAAGGCACCTGTATTCTTTGTAGAGCTTCCTAGGAGTCGTCTTTCCCTTCTTCGTCGTTGTCTACTCCGAATTCTTATTAATTTAAAAATGCCCTTCACGCAAAAGAAGGTTTAAAAAAAATCCTCATGCACCAAAGCATTTGTGCATGAAGCAACTCGCATTTGATGAGTAGGTTCCATGAGTGCAAAATTTCTTTTTCCTTTACCAAAAAGAGCAATTGCAATTAAAATTAAATTTTATAGTTGAAAAAAATTGAAACCATGAAAAGAATAAATAAAGGAAATAAGATAAATAATAATAAACTTGAAAGTTTTTATTAAAAACAAATTATTTTTATGTTTCATTTTAAAAATAATAATAGTTAAAATTAATAGAAAATAGTAGAAGAAAATTTAGAAAATAAAATTATCAAAATAAAAATAGGAAACTAAAATAAATGCATAAAATAAAATGTGAAGATAATAAAAATAAAAATAATTAATTAATTAAAATATTCCAAAAATTTCAAAATTTTAACTAAATTAAATTTTATTTCATTATTACTTTTCTTCTTCTTTATCTTTTCTTTTTTCTTCAGTTTTAAAAATATTTTACACTTAAATGTTTCTTTTTCTCTAATATTTTATATTATTAATTATTTTATTTTATTCATTTTATCTTGCATATTTTTAATTTTTAATGTTAAAATTTTTATATTTATAATTTAGTATAAAAAGTTTATTTTAAATATTATTTATCATTTTTCTCCTTTTTTTATTTTTTTTTCATCATTTTTCACTTAGTAAAAGACACATTCTTGGGTTAAACAGAGGAAAAAATAAACATAAAAATCTTAAATTAAAATATTTAGTTGTCTATCATTAAATTCAAGCTATCTAATAACCATTTCACAATTATGAGAGTTGTATTTATTAGTTTTATCTCAGTTTAAAGGTAAAATAGTCTTTTTTTTTTTTTGTAATTGTAAAGAACATATTAATTGCTAAAAATTACAAATATACCTGGCATACGAGGGAAAAGATACATTATCGGTCATAAAAATGCACCTTCAAGTCCTTTCTAGATATCTCGATAGCTTGAAATAATTCATACAGACACAGATATCAAAGTAAATCCTAGTTACCACCCATTGCACATCATATTATATTTGACGAGTGCGAAATGACCATTATCATAATGACATCATCATAATGACATTGATGTCATTATGATAATGGTCATTTCGCACTCGCCAAATATGATAGATGACTACTGCTAATGCTATCTTGCAAATTTTATTCGGTGCCAATTTTTTTTCTTAAAGCTCAATTGCAACCAGCAAACCCTTCTCTCCACCTCCTTAATTGACGATGTCAGCCTAGCTAATGCATGATTCTATCAATAACCACTATGGAGAATGGACAACTAAAGAATAAATGGTTTTGGTTCTCTCCTGATCTCTCACAGTGATAGCACCTATTTGGCCTTACAAGCCCTATCTGGATCCACCTGTCTTGTATATATAGACCCTTCAAAAGCAGCAACCAAATAATAAGATATTTTGGCATAGAACTCTTATTCCACACGACATCTTCCCACAACTCCTTTTCACCTTCAAGCCTAACCATCTCATATAGTTTACACTCCCTCATGGCGTCCAAAACCTTCTCTTTCCTACCAAATTTTTTGACAAGCCATTTTTTACACTTAATCACATTACTCCACACCAAGGATGTTGTAGCCCATGTATTTCAAGTCCAAAAATCACAGACCTTTGTGTAGCAAGCATGGATCTAGGAAATCCAGAGACTGTCCTCTTTAGCATGTATATCCCAGATAAGCTTGACAAAAAAAGTGTAATTCCATAAGATAATATCTCTCATATTTAAACCCCCTTCCTTCTTTGGTTTATAGACATTATCCCATGCCACTAATGGTTTTTGGTTACCCTCTACCTTCCTAGACCACAAAAAATTTTCATAGATAGCCCTGATTTTTTCAAAATTTTCTTGGGGATTATAAACACTGAGCACCAATATACTTGAATCGAAAGGAGTACTGACCTGATTAACTGAAGTTTCCCTACATACAACAATAGTTGCTTAGTCCACCCTTTGATAGCCAAAGGGCTATCGCCCACATTACCTTCTCATTGACAGACCTAACACCACCTTCGAAAATATATACAATCGACTCCAGGAAAAAAACTCCTTGCCACCCTGTGGAGGAAATGTCTATCATCCCCGACAGACGAAATGTCTCCCCAAGATGGTCTGCTCACCCGAAGGCCTTTGATAATTACCCTCGGGGGAAATCCCTGACTAAAGGGCTCTTATGGAGAAACAAAAAATATAGTTTAGGGATCTCTGATAGAAAGCCACACACATGCCCCTACCCTCTGGCTGGAACTACCTATGGCCAGTTGGAGACACTTCTCTATAAAGATACGGATCAAATCCAGCCGAACACGTGTCCTGATCTACTCACTTTAGGCATTACGGCTTTCTTCTCCCGTCCCCCTATAAATACTTGGGAGACTCCTAGGTAATAACACATGGGACTCTCTCTTTCTTACTCTTTTACTCTTAGCTACCTCTCTCCTGTATACTAACTTGGGCGTCGAAGGCTTCTCCCCCGAAAACACACTCTGGGAAGCTCCTAAGCCACATTCTTCAAGGTCTTGTAGATACTTTCTCACTAGAAATCTCTCTCAGGCTCAGCATGTCATACAACTAAGATGCCACCAGGCATCATTTCGTGCCATCTGTGGGAACTCATCCTTAAGTCACTGTCGTGCATACTTGGCGTCCAAAGGACAAGGGACATCTGAGGTCTCAGTCTGCGCTGGAGACTCAAGCAATGACTGAACAGCTTACAATAAAGGCTTCCCTCCCGGAGGACTAACGTCCTCTGATGGTCATGATGAGTTTTCTACACGACTTTCAGTGCTCTATTATGGATGAAATGACACAACAACTTGACCAAAGATGATCACAAGTACCTCCAAAAGGAAAGGCACCTTCCCCAAATGCCCGTCCAGAGAAAAGCCATAAGTCACCTCGCTGGTGCTCTTGTAGCGGGAGCCCTCATGATGAGTCCAAAATGGATAACATACCTTCCCGGGGATGTCTCGCTGTAGAAGGAGGGTCGAAAGAGCCCAGGACCTCCCGCTGGCGAAGTCCATCCCCAGAAGAAAAGCCACTATCCCCCCGCTAGGGAAGTTACTTGCCGAGAAGAAGACATCATTCTCCCTTGCCTATGGCTGCCAGGCAACGAAGAGAGGATGGCACAACCATCCTAATGGATAAAATCCTAGAGAGGTTGGAAAAGGTGGAAAAATAGGTCTCTCAAAAGCCTGTCTAGTCAAGGCTACCAGAGATCTTCACCGGAGAGGAGTCCCCCTTTATCCATACGATAGCAGAGGCACCAATGCCCAGCAACTTTTGAGTACGGCACCTGGAGACATACGATGGACGCAGCAACCCACAAGCCTACCTAACGAAGTATAGGAAGAGCACAGTATTGCATGGTGCTGATGATGCCACCTTCTGCAAATGTTTTGAAGTCACATTGTCAGGGCCGGCAATTACGTGGTACAACTCCCTGACACCCGCAACCATAATAGGTTTCAAGGAGTTGTCCACTGCCTTCACCCAACAGTTCATCATAAGCAGACTAATGCCAGTCCAGATGTTCAACATAGCCCAAAAGAATGGGGAGACCATTCGGGACTACATCAAAAGGTTTAATCAAGAAGCCCTCAACATTCTGGACTTTCGCCCCGACATCCGAATCCTCGTTATGACCAAAGGCTAAGGAGGGACTCATAGCTCTTTTACGAGTTCTCCAAAGATCCTCCTGACACCCTCAGAGAGTTCTACCGAAGGGCCGAGCAACACATGACAGCCGGGGAGCTAAGGATGGGCAGCCTAAAATCTGACCATAATCACTCAGAGGGTCAAGGTCACCAACCTCGGTATTCCACTAAGGGAGGGGGCAAACCTCGGAAAACAAGGGGGAGAGGCCAATATCATTCACCCCCTAAACATTACAAGAATGAACATCCTGATGGCCCTAGAAAGACAAAGAACCGCAATCCAACGTCCAAAGGCTATGACCTCGGACAACAAGAAGAACATGAAGAAATTCTGTCAATTTCATTGAGACCACGGGCACAATACCGAGGATTGCTTACAACTAAGAAAGTATATTGAATCTTTAATCAAGCAAGGGCAACTTTGATGCTACTTGTGGATGTCGTCACCCAAAGCCCGAGAAAGAAAATATGAGGAGAGGAAAAGGGAGGATGAGGACTATTATTTTGACCGAAGTCCCAAGAAACACCTGCCACCTCTGAAGGGTATAATCCAGACAATCACAACTAGAATACCCTCGGTTGTGAGGAAAATGAAGGCTTGGAAAATCACAATGATGGAATTCGACAACCCAACAAATAAGCTTGTTCAGAAGGATGGGTCTACAGTGAAGTTTCCACATGACGACCCTCTCTTGATCATGGCAAGGATAGGAAACTGGGACATCAAGAGAGTGCTCCTAGATGATGACTCGAATGCTGACGTCCTCTTCGCCCATGTGTTGCTGAAGCTGGGCATAATAGAGAACGAATGCAAGCCAATGACATCCCCCACGTTTAGAGTAGGGCCAATCGAACTTCCCATGCTCGAATGGGTTGATCACCCGCTTTTGCTGAAAGGAACTTCGGTCGAAACAAGAGAGGACCTCTTCACATCCACTATGACAAGATTCATAGTCATAGATGTGCCATCGTCCTATAGTGCCATCATCAGGAGGCAAACGCAGGGCAATCTCCATCTCCGAATAGATGTCAAATACCTAACGGTCACTTTTGAAGCAAAAGAAGGAGGCGCGGAGATATTCATTAACCAAGCTGAGGTTAAGAAGGTGTTTTTCAAAGCAAGAAGAAGTCCCCCCAAAGTCCATACACAAACTATCAGGGAAAAGGGTGCCACTGCCGAAAAAGCTATAGGAAGAGAAAACGATGGCGAGAAAATAAAAACTAAGGATATAGAACTAGTCCCCACCCGAAGTACCCAAGTCGGGAAACAATTAGCCGAGGAGGAAAAAGAAAAACTTGTATCCCTTTTGACAATGAACAAAGATCTTTTTGCCTACTCACCGAAGGATATGCCCAAAGTGAATCCGGACATAGCCCAGCATTATCTTAAGATGCAACCTCATTCAAAGCCCATTCGACAGAAAAAGCGCAGCCTCTTGGCTCAAAAAAACTACTTCATCAAGGAAGAAATTTAAAGACTCTTGGAAGACAGAGTGATAAGGGAAGTTAAATATCCCGAGTAGCTTAGCAGTGTCATTGTTACCACCAAGGAATGAACCAATAAGCTCTGAATGTGCATTGACTTCTGAAATGTCAATGATGCTTGTCCCAAGGACTCATACCCCCTCCCGTCAATAAACCATCTGGTCGACTCTACGGTCGAGTATGGGCTATTAAGCTTCCTAGGTGCCTTCAGTGGCTATCACAAAATTCGAATGAGTACCAAGGACGAGGAAAAAAAAGCAATCATTACCAAACTCGGGACATACTATTACATCAGGATGCCCTTCAGCCTCAAAAATGCTGGAGCAACATATTAAAGGCTGATGAACAAGGTTTTCGATTCCCAGATCAGGAGAAACGTGGAAGTATACATTGATGACCTGATTGTTGAAACCAAAGTACCTAGCAATCATGTTACTGACCTATAAGAGACCTTTCAGCAACTCAGGAACTTCAGAATACGTCTTAACCCTGAGAAATGCATATTCGAAGTAACAGTGGGGAAATTCCTCGGCTTCATGGTATCCGAAAAGGGTATAAATGCTAACCCTAAAAAGGTCGATGCCTTACTAGCATTCCGAACCATGATGACAACAAAGGATATACAAAAGCTCACTGGAAGAATAACTTTCCTTAGTAGATTCATATCTAGATATGGAGATCGATGCCGACCGTTCTTCAAAGTACTTACGAAAGTGGCCAAAAATGAAGGAACCTTGGAGTCAAGGAACACCCTTGGAATGAGGAATGCCAGAAGGCGTGGGAGGAGATCAAAAATTACTTGACCCATTTGCCGACGCTTTAGCAACCGAGGTAAGGAGAACCGCTCATCCTCTACCTTGCAGTAACTAAGAAAGCAGTAAGTTCAGTTCTGGTTAGGGAGGAAGGAGGGAAACAGTGGCTGGTGTACTATGTAAGCAAGTCCTTGCATGGTGCCAAAGTTAGGTATACCATACTACAAAAAGCCATCTATGCCATGGTCTTGGCAAGCAGAAGACTTCGGCCTTATTTCCAAGGACATCCCATCACTGTAAGAAGTAACTTACCCCTTCAAGATGTCATGAGGAAGGTAGAGCACATAGGCTGATTATCAAAGTGGTGCATTGAGCTTAATGAATATGATATCACTTATGAAACAATAAGGGTGATAAAGGCCTAAAGCAGAATTCATTGCTAAGGTATCTCAAACTGAGGGTACTCCAAGAGACCTAAAAAATGATGAACCTGAGTGGACATTATTCATCAATGGGGCCTCAAGTTTCGAACACTAGGGAGCCAAAGTAATTCTCCATGAACTCGAAGGTATAGAAGCTTTGAAGGCCATCAAATTCAGTTTCAATGTCACCAATAACGTTGCTGAATATGAAGCCCTCATAGCAGGCTTACGATTGGCAAAAAGAGTTGGTGTGAGAAATCTGAAGGCCCACAGTGATTCGCAAGTAGTGGTCTGGCAAATGACAAGAGACTACGGAGCGAAAGATCCGAACTTGGTAAAATATTATAATCTCGTAAAAGGGCTCATTCAAGAGTTTGACATGGTACAAATAGAAAACGTGCCCTGATGAGATAATGTGGAAGCAGATACTTTCGCCAAATCAAAACAGTCCGCCGAAGTACTGGATCATCCGAGCATAACAATAATGGTCCTCGCAACCTCAGACAGAAGATAGAAGGACCCTATCAAAAAGTATCCCGTGACTTCTAAACTACCAGAAGACCTTCTAGAAGCAGCGAATGTGTGCAAATGCTCGGGTAGATATTTCCTAATCCCGGAAGAATTGTACCAACAAGGGTATGTAAATCCACTGCAAATGTGTATTAGTGAAGAAGACATCAAGACAATCCTCAAAGAAGTCCATGAGGGGGCCTACAGATCTCACATTGGGACTGACGCCCCTTGCTTGGCTACTACTTTGGCAAGGATATTTCTAGCTTACTTTAAGGAAAGATGTAAGGCGGTTCATCAAAAAATGTGATAAGTGCCCACGACATGCACCTATTCAAATAGTACACTTGGAGGCAATAACTTTAGCGAACTATCCTTGACCCTTCGCTGTTTAAGGTATTGACCTCATTAGACTTCTCCCGACGGCTTTGGGAGGAGTGAAGTTCTGCGTAGTTACAGTAGATTATTTCACTAGCTGGATTGAGGTAGAGCCTTTGGCAACAATTTCGGCGAAGGACATCCAAAAGTTCATATGGAAGAACATCATATGTAGATTTGGTATGCCGAGAGTGATAGTAGCAAACAATGGTTCCCAGTTCATTAATACAGGATTTCAGCAATTTGCAACCAACCTCAGGGTGAAATTACATTTCGCCCTAGTTGCCCATCCCCAGAGCAATGAACAGGTTGAGGTGTCTAATAGAACAATAAAAGATGGTCTCAAGAAGAGGTTGAAAGAAGCAAAAGGAAATGGTCAGGAGAACTTCTGAGTGTGCTATGGAGTTACCGAACAACACTTAGAAGAGCTACTACTGAAATACCTTTTTCACTCATATTCAGCACTGAGGCCATTATTCCTGTCGAAGTCATACAACCATCCATCAGAGTATAGGTGTTCAATGAGGAAGGGAACAACCTCGGCTTAAGAGCCAAACTAGACATGATTGAAAAACACAGGAAGACAGCTGAACTCAAAAGAAAAGCTTTTCAAAAAAAGGTAGCCATTGCTACAAACTTGTGTGTTAGACCCAAAGGAATAAAAAAAGGAGACCTTGTTCTCCAAAAGGCTAAACTGGAATCCTGAACACCATCTCAGGGCACACTTTAGGTGAATTGGGAAGGACCTTATTTGGTCATCGAGGAAGTTCAGCCAAGAGTCTATAAACTTGGAAATCCTGAAGGAGAAGAGTTAAAAAACACATGGCATTCTGACTCTTTGAAAAATTCTACACTTAGAAATTTCCAATGAGGGAGATTTATTATGAGAAGCCTCTCCAAAGAAGTCAATCAAAGGTGGCGATCTCTTAAGCTATTTCAAGTATAAGGAAGAAAGCTTACCGAATGAGGTTAACTGAATATGGTTGGTTCTGAAAATAGCAAAGTGATGTTGTATGAGCTTACCAAAAAAGGTTAACCGAAGATGGTTGATTCCGAAAATACCTAAGTGTTCTTGTAACATACCAAGTTTCCCGAAAACGTTGCTTAGATTCTATTCTTACACACTTAGAAAGATATTCATAACTCATCGAAGATAATTGAACATTACCTTCAAAAGAAACTAAGGTGGTGAATCCTTGGTAGTATTTCTAACAGGGATAGTACACGACCAAAGGTACTAAAGCCTTACAGTACTGAATATGTTAAACAAGTCGAAGATGGTTAAACACTAAAGGTCGGAATAGTACCAGAGGTCATACCCATCGTGGACTTAGCCAAATTTTTTGAAATAAAAGTTATTCCATTAAGAAAGGCAGTACAAAAAAAAATGTACAAAAACAAAGTCCTAAGGGTTATTTTGCCCATTTTCGGGCTCCTCAGCATCAGCATCCTCGGCATCATCATCATCTTCGTCAACCATATCTTCAGTTGAAGGAATATGTTCAGGGAGGTTGAGGTACTCCCTCTTCGACCAGGGCGAGGAAGATCCTCCGGGGATATTGAGGGCCCTCAGGAAGGAAATATCGATGTCAGGGTATTGGGAGAGAACTTGATGGTGGGCATGGCAGAAATCGTCTTGAAATGAGGACTTCGTTACCTCATCTACCTTTGCCTTTTCAACCTTCAGGTGTCCCACATTATTCTTTAACGCCTCCATCTCCTTATCTACCTTCTTCTTCTTTTTCTTCGCCTTCTTTAGTTGATCAATTTCGGCAAGAAGCTCAACATTGATCTCCAACACCTTGTGAAATCAGCTATGGCATCCTCTTTCTCCCTCTAAAGGACCTTGCTTGCCGAACTCAGCTCCACCATCTTCACACCAAGGTTTGATATTTCGGACGAACACTCCTTGAGGAGCCCCTTCTGGCTCTCCAACACTTCCTGGCAAAGCTTGGCTAGGTCCTAATTGGTAATCTTGTTGAGCTCGCCATATTTCATGCACGAGCTCGCGAACATCTCCTTGGCCTTATCCAAGTTCTCCTCCGACTGACTCCGGATGGAAGACTGCTTCGTCACCCAGGCCCAAAGGTAGCCCGTGTACGCTAATAGCTGCAAGGATAAAAGACCGACTGTGAGTTGTAGCAACTTATAGACCCAAAATTTTTCTAAGTACTCAAGGGCTAAGGTTTACTTGAGCAGCGTGCTCGAAAATCCGAGCAACAAGGATCTCCTTATACGAGCAATCCTTTGTCAAGGTTTGAAAGGTGGCATTCGTGATAATGCCCCTGGATCTCCTTATACGAGCAATCCTTTGTCAAGGTTTGAAAGGTGGCATTCGTGATAATGCCCCTTGCCATTTGAGGAACCATTTTCTGGCAATCCTTTAAGAACAGGTCCATGTCTTTAGTGAATGACCAGAATGTTTCCCTCGGCACCATATCCTTTGGGATCTTCGAATCCTGAATAGCCTTTTACCAAATGTGGTCCATCATCCACCCTGCTTGTGCCCTGTCCTTTGCAAAATCACGATGAAGTTCCTTTGTCACATCATATCTTAGCCATTCATTTACAAAATCTAAAATGCCAAAAAATTCAAAATTCATAGATGAATGACTAAGAGGCAAACTTGGTAGAACTTCGACATCTTCCCCGTTAGAGTCACTAATGTCAAACACCTCAGTAAGGATCTCCTTACCCTTCCTTCTATGTCTCTCTTTGGCCTGCTTGGCCAAAACCTCACCCAACAAAGTCCCTAGGGTCTCAACGGCAGCACTGAGGCTCAAGGGGATGGATAAGATCGCTACATCTCACGACGGATCTGCACCTTCGGCAAAGTAGTCCAGACTTATGGCCTGGTCTTTAGAGAGAGGAAGAAGTGAGTCCTGCTTTGATTTATTGGTCTTCGGGGCCGAATACTGCCCAGTTGGCCCTTTCTTCCTCTTTGGGGCATTCTTCTTCCGCTCCCCTTTCTCGGCTTGGCAAAGGAAAAGGCTCCTATAGAAGGCTGCTGATTTATCACCCATATCTGCAAAGAGAAAAATATCAGTGTAAGTACGGGAAAATCCCAAATAACAAATTGGTAAGAACCTTACTCTTTAAAAAGGCTGAATAGGAAAGTTCGCCCCGAAAAACATGACCAGCCAAGACTTCTTCCTGTCGACTGCTGGTTTTGGCATTTCCTTGTCAGTAACATGTTCCTCGATGACCCCAAGCTCCCAAAGTACTTCTTCAGTCATGAAGTTTCATCTGATGGGAAAGGGAAACAGTGGATGTGAAAAAGCCTGGTTTGACCAGTCAGCTACTGCCCGAATACGGGTGTCAAATTCCTGGAACTGAGATTCAAGTTCGGGGGTAAGCAGCTTCAAAAGATCCATCACGTCGATGTCAAGCATCTCGAAAGCCCACTTAACAGGCATGTCCTTCCATTTCTCATCCACCTTCATGAAGAAGTACTTCTTCTGCCATCCTCACCAACTAACTTTGGTGCCGAAGATGAAGGTGAATTTCTTGCTCCCGGATCCTCGATGGAGCAAGAAGTAAAACTCGCCCTTTGGAACGAGGGGAAGCTTGTAGTATTACATGAGAAAAATAAATTGAGAGGCCAACTTAAAAACCCCACACATGCAGAGAAAGCTGTTAAAATAAAAATAGGAGTTCGGTGGCAATTGATTAACGGCTATGCCATGAAATTGGCAAAATTTGCTCACCTTTTTCAGCGGAGGATACTGAAGTCTTGCCTTTAGCTGAGCTCTAAGGATAGTAAATTCATCATGTCGAGGAAGGTAGCTGAATTCACCAATTCCAAGGAGCCCAGTGACGGCATAGGAAGGAAGGAAAAATTTGGCTGACCACTTCTTAAATTTTTGTAAGATGGCATAGCTCAAATGAGAATTGAGAAAAACCCAACTCTCAGGAATGAAATGAACTTCGGCCTGAGAAGAAGGCATGTTCAGACAAGGAGAATCCTAATGTCATAATTAAGGGGAGAAAAGGGGGCTAGAGAGACAAACTGACCTCAGAGACACTAACCTATGAAAACCACCGCAAGAGACTGCTGGAAATTGCTTCTCTACTAGCGCTGTCGCAGGAAAAAACTAAAGAGTGAAAAGGAGTTAGAAAGCAAGAGGAACAGAAGTAGAAGAATGAGGAAGCCTTGAAGGGAGATGGCTTTATATAGCCTGAGGGAAGTACGCGAAGCGTCGCCATAATGACCATCTGCAGTCGAAGAAACGTAAGTGATGTAATAGACATGAAGGATGGCCAATGACCTGATGACACGTGTCACATGGCGCGAGAAATAAGGGCACACCTCCTGATCTAGTAAGCCTATCATGCACTACTCGAGGTTACATGACTGATCAGTTAAAGCACAGAACGATCCATTTACAAAAGGAATAAAAACTCTCAGGAGAAAGCAACTTCTTACGTGCCAAAAATGTAACCTCGTCAAAAATAAGAATTTTGGCCTGAAGTAACACCCTTGCCAAGGGTTCAAGCTCGAAAATGGAACACAAAACAAAGGGTCCAAAAGAATGCAGGGAATACAGCATTGGCAAAAGGAAGGACCTCAGACCAAAATGCTAGTTACCCCAAATGGGTAACCTCGATAGAAAGGAGTTCTTTTGCCAAGGACAGCTTCAGCTTCCCATGGATAGGATTTTCATAACATGACTCTCATATGATTAGTACCAAAGACACAACTTAGATTTCTCAGAGGGGGGTATGGATAGCCGGAGGGCTATTGCCCACATTACCTTTTTATTGACAGACCTAACACCACCTTCAGAAATATATACAACTGATTTCGGGAAAAAGACTTTTTTCCACCCTTGGCAGGAAATGTCTATCATCCCTGATAAAGGAAATATCTCCCGTAGATGGTCTACTCACCCGAAGGGCCTTCTCCAGTAGCCCTTAGGGGAAATCCCTGACCGAAGGGGTCTCAAATCCTCGAAGGGGTCTTATGGAGAAACGAAAAATACAGTTGAGGGATCTCTGACAGAAAGCCTCACACACGTCCCTACCCTCTGGCTAGAACTACCTACGGCCAATGGAGACACCTTTCTCTGAAACTATGAATCAAATCCAGCCCAACACATGTCCTAATTTGCTTAGGTTAGGTATAACGGCCTTCTTCTCCTGTCCCCTTATAAATGCTTGGGAGGCTCCCAGCTAATAATACACGGGACTCTTTTTTTCTTACTCTTTTACTCTTAGTTACCTCTCTCCTGTATACTGACTTAGGCGTCAGAGGCTCCTTCCCCGGAAACACACTCTAGGGAACTCCTAACCCACATTCTTCAAGGTCTTGCAAATGCCTTCTCACCAGAAATCTCTTTCAGGCTCAACATGTCATACAACGAAGATGCCACCGAGCATCATCCTTCCACTCTCATTCTCACCTTTGTTACCAATAGCTCAAAGTCGTTTACTAGGAGGGTTTTAACAGACCATGGGACTCATAGGTACTTTATTAGGAGCTTCCTTCCTTGAAATCCTGAAACTCTAATAACTTCCTCCTTTAGATGACTCGTCACTCCTCCTACAAAAATCTCAAATTTTTCATCACTGAGCAACAGACAAGACACCTTGCTAAATTACATTAAAATTGATTTCATGTGCATATTAGATGAAGTCTCTACTTGACATATTAAGTTCAGATCATCTACAAAACACAAATCCATAATTTTTTGCCTTCTGCATTTTAGATGGAATATGAAACCTGGCATGCTCTTCAAGCAACTCAAGCTCCTACTGAGGTACTTCATACACAGCGGAAAAGACATGGGGACTTAAGATTCCCTTCGGGAAAACCTTTACCCCCCTTAAAAATCCATGACACTTTCTATTTAGCATAATAAAGTAAGATGGACTTGTCACACACTCCAAACCTGTAAAATGGTCAAGGAATCCCAACTGCTAAAAGAGCTCTTTCAGAAATGGCCATTCTACTGAGTCATATGCCTTCATGATATCTACCTTCATCATGCAATGAGGTGTTAAATATTTCTTGTCATAATGCTTCAGGAGTTCACTAACCATCTGGATATTGTCCTTCATGTATCGCCCCTTTATAGAGCCTTCTTGATTTGAATTAGCCAAGTGGGCAAGGATTTCCTGCATTATTTCTACCAATACCTTTGTGATAATTTTGTAAAGAACATTACAACAAGCAATAAGGCAAAATTCCTTGATAGTTTTTGCGCTTTCAGTTTTGGGAATTAAAAAAGAGCAAATTAGCATTAACCTGCTTTAGCAGCTTCCTTGATATAAAAAATCCCTGAACTGCTCCCATGATATCTCTACCAATATCTCCCTAAGCTTTCTTGAAGAACAATGCATTACAACCATTTGGTCCAGGAGCTTTAGAGTCATCAATATCCCAAAAAACATGTTTTACCTCCTCCTCCATGACTTCCTTGCATAAGGACTGCTTCTAATCTGTGGAGAGGGTCAGACCTAGCTATGCAATATCAATGTCCAATGAATGACAAATCCTCCCCTGTCCTAAAAGATACTAATAATATGTTACAAACACAACTGCCATTTTTTCCTCATCATAAAGAATCCTCCCATCGCTTCCTTCAATGGATATGATTTCTCTTTTCCTTCTATGATTTTGCATGGATTGGGGGAAGAACCTAGTACTTCATCTCCCTCCAATAGCCACCTTATTCAAGCTTTTTGCCGAAGATAGCCATCCTCTGCTACAAGCAATTTTTGCAATTTGTCTCTTGTCTCCTTTAATCTCGTTTGAGCGTTTGGTCTCACCTAACCAATGGCCCTTGCAATTGAATCTCCTGAACATAATTTGACAGCTCATTGACCTACCTTTGAATATTGCAATAATTTGCTCTATTAACCTGCTTGAAAGGCTTTTTTAGGGCACTCAACTTGCTACAGATACTATAAACTTTGATTACATCTACCTCCTTTGCACACATTTCCTTTAAATCCATCCAAAATCCTCATCCTTTGTGATGAATACTCATAAGTGTATTGTTATTAAGGGTTTAAATCATCATTATACACTTTGAGTATGATTAATTTCTACATTCTGAGCATTTTTCCTCCAGGTTACTATTCACACTTTTGTACTATTCACACACATTTTTACTATTTACTTGTCACTATTCACCAATTTACTGTTCATATGCGTATTCACTGTTCATACGCATATTCACTGTACATACGTGGTTTACTATTCATTAATATTAAAATATATATATTAAATAATTATTTTTTATGTAGGTAAAAATCATCACTTGGCGGCCCTTCATAAGAAAAAATCATATCTGGAGCTGTAGGCATCGGAACTAAGTGATTCCAAATTCATCTGAAAGCCAACACATAGATCTTCAACTCTGCTTCATTCCGCAAGCTAGTTTGATCATTTTCATTGCCGAAATCTGATTATAGATGAGACCCTTCGTTATTTCGTGTGCTGAAGAGCAGTTTCGGTAGAAAAATCATAACTTGAGCTACGGATGTCCGATTTGAATGAGCAAGCTATCGATTCGAAGCTAAAGAGGAGATCTACAACTTCCATGCTTTGAGGAAGAGCTGATCTGATGTCTACAATGGCCAAAAAATTAAAAGAAGTTGTGGCCTGCCATTATTGATTTGTATTTACCTACATTTTACCATTTTATTTTTACCATTTCACCCACCCCAAAACTCTATAAATAGGCACCTTAGGGGGAAGGGTGAAGGATGCCATTTTCTTAGGCTATTTCCATGTTCTTGTATCATCTTTAGCTTTTTTCCTTTGTTCTTATTCTAGTTTTCAATACCGAAGCTCTGTCCAAGTATTTTCTCGTTCTTCTTCTTGTTATTCTTTTGATCTTTCAATCCATGTTTATTTTATCTTTCTACACGTTGTTTACTTTTATTATGTCTAACTAATTTTCTTTTTGCTAAGGTGAAAGGGTGAAGTTTTTGGTGTAGAAGTTATAATTGATTTGAATGGATCACAACATTAACGGTATTTTCTTCCTTAATCTATTTAACTTCCTTCCTTGTTAAGTAGGAGTCTTGATTCATCATAGTCAAATCATTGGCACAAAAGCTGCTTGATTCCCTCCGTAGAACATGGCTCTGCCGGCTATATTGGAATCTTGAGTTATTGTCGACAAAGGTTGGCATGATGGATACTTGAACCCATTAGCAAGTGTTGGCGTTTTAAGATCAATGAATGTTAATACTAACTAAATTCCCCGATTGGGACCTCCTTTATGTGTGGATCTCAATTGAGTGGTAAGATGGGCTAAAATTAATCATAACCGATATACTAAAAGTGGATCCCCTAACCTTAGCTATTTTATTTGAATTTGAGTTTTTAATCAACACCTGTTCACACCTTGCACCAATATCTTTTCTTATTACCAAATCTATAATTTATCTTTTTTAATTTACTTCCCTGTGATTTGACACTCGGACCCCCGAGATTTTATTACTTGCGACAACCTACACTCGGGTTACAACTACTAGAGCGCAGCAAGTTTTTGTCGCCATTGTCGGGGAAGTGAAATTAGAGTAAAAGTTTAGTTTTTTTTCTTTTTTTCTTTTTATTTTATTTTATATTTTTTTTGTTCTTTATATGGCAGGCTGAGTCTCCTACCTCTTAATTTGTGTTAATCTTATTTTTCTTTATTTTTCTTTATTATTGAATGGAAGGCTGAGCCTCCTATCTTTTATTTTTTATTTATTTTGTGTTATTTTTTTTTGTTGTTGTTGAATGGCAGGCTGAGCCTCCTATCTTTTATTTTTTGTTCATATTGCTTCCTTTTTATTTATTTTTCTTATTATTATTGTATGAAAGGCTGTGTCTCCTACCTAACTTGTTATTGATATTTATTTTTCTTGTTGTTATTTTGTTTATGTATGAAAGCTTAATCACGTACATCAAGTGATAGACTGGTAAGAGAATCTTTATCTTCTTTAAACATGGCTAAACACATTAATGAACAAGAAGATAATCATTCTCTTCATAATGACCAAGATCGGCCTAGGACACTAAGAAAATACATGAACCCCATAAGGAATAGCACTCTATCATGTCTAATTTTTCCTGTTGATGCATGTAACTTCAATTTCAAGCCAGGTATTATTCACCTTTTACCAACTTTTCATGGCTTTGATTCTGAAAATCCATACTTGCATTTGAGAGAATTTGAGGAAGTCTGTCACACATATAACAACCTAAACTGTAGCATGAACACCATCAGGCTTAAGCTTTTTCCATTTTCTTTAAAAGATAAAGCTAAAACTTGGCTACAGAATCTTAGGTCAGGCTTCATTAATTCATGGACGAATTGCAACAACAATTTTTGAAAATTTTTTTTCTTTCCCATAGAACATATTCTTTCAAAAAGCAAATCACCACTTTCACACAAAAATCAAGAGAAACATTTTACCAATGTTGGGATAGATACAAGGATTTACTTAACACATGCCCACACCATGGTTTTGAAACTTGAAGATTAGTCTCACATTTTTACGAAGGTTTGTCACCTAGGGGAAGACAAATGGTAGAAATGATGTGCAATAGAACATTTGAGGATAAAGATCCTGATGAGGCAATGAATTTTCTAGACATGTTAGTAGAGAATGCACAAAATTGGGACAACACTGGTACCTATGAGGCCCCAGGTAAGACTCAAACCCTTACATCTAGTAGAGGCATATATCATATTAAAGAAGATAATGACCTTCAAGCAAAATTTGCATCTCTAGCTAGAAAGATTGAGACTTTAGAAATGAAGAAAATTGGTCATTTAAAATCTGTTGAAGAAGTTGTTTGTCACGTTTGTGAGACCAATGACCATCCCACTAGCAATTGCCCAACTTTGCCCTCTTTCAAAGAATGTCTCCATGAATAAGTCAATGCATTGAACAACTTCAAGAAGCCAACCCAAAATCCATACTCGCAAACTTACAATCCTATTTGGAGGAATTACACAAACTTCAGTTGGAAAAGTGACAATCATGCTCAACCGTCACAACCACCTTTGCACACCCAACAAAATTTTCAACAATCTCAAGGGTATGCACCATATATTCCTCTTTTTAGGAAAACTTTTGAAGATACGTTGCATTCATTCATTGAGAAGCAAGAGTCCATCAATGCTCAAACAAGTCAAAACCTGAATGATTTGAAAAATACTCTTGCAAAATTTGCATTTGCACTCAACATTCAAGGGGGAGGAAAATTTTCTTCTCAACCACAAGAAAATCCCAAAGGTCAAACCATGGATCAAGTGAAGTCAACCATTACACTCCGCAACGATCAGGTTGTTGAAAAATCCATTCTTGATCATTATGAAGAAGATGATGAGTCAACTTCTAAGAGTAAAGAAGAGGTTGAACCTTTACCAAGCGAAGAACAAATTGAATCTCCACCAGCAGCTCCATTTCCACATGCATTAACTGTTCATACGAAGGTGAAGCAAAATCCTGAAATTTTAGAAATTTTCAAGTAGGAAAAGATCAATATTCCTTTGTTGGATGCGATCAAACATGTTCCTTCTTATGCCAAATTTTTAAAGGATTTGTGTACTGTTAAAAGAAAGCTGAATGTGAAAAAGAAAGCCTTCTTGGCTAAGCAGGTAAGTTCTGTTATTCAAAATAACACTGTTTTGAAATACAAGGATCCTGGTTGTCCAACAATTTCATGTTTTATTGGAGAACATAAAATTGAGCAAGCATTACTTGATCTTGGGGCTAGTGTAAACTTACTTTCATATTCAGTTTACCAAAAACTAAATTTGGGTGAGTTAAAACCAACTGACGTAACTCTTTTGCTTGCTGACAGATCAGTGAAAGTACCAAGAGGAGTTGTTGAGGATGTGTTAGTCCAAGTTGATAAATTTAGTTATCCTGTGGATTTTATTATTTTGGACACACCACCAGTGGAAATTAAGAATTCAATACTTGTTATCATTGGTGAAATTGTAGAAAATTATATCCAAGAAGGGAGAATTTCTGATCCTCTTGAAAAGTGTTTAGTTAATTCATTTGAATCAAGTATGCAAATGGATTAGGATACTTCTAATATATGTGCATTACTTGATTCTTCACAGGTGGAAGGAAACACACATTGGAAACGAAAAATTGAGGAGTTGGAAAAAACCTAAAGTTGAAAAGCAAGACGAAATGCCCACACCAAAGCTGAAGCCATTGCCCAAAGAACTGAAGTATGCATTTCTTGGGGAAAATTCCTCTTATTCGGTGGTAATTTCTTCTACTCTCACATTCAAGTAGGAAGGTAAGTTAATTGAGTTACTTAAGAGGCATAAAAGTGCAATTGGATGGACATTAAAGGACATAAAAGGCATTAATCCTTTAATTTGTTCACATAGAATAAATTTAGAGGATAATGCTAAATCTTGTCAACAACCTCAAAGAAGACTCAATCCACACATGAAAAAAGGTAGTAAGAACTGAAGTTCTCAAATTACTTAATGTGGGAATTATTTACCCTATCTCTGACAGTAAATGGGTTAGTCCAACTCAAGTTGTTCCAAAGAAGTCTGGCATCATAGTGGCGATAAATGACAAAAGTGAATCTTTACCAACTCAAATACCATCTAGTTGGAGAATGTGCATTAATTATAGGAAATTAAATCTTGCCACTAGAAAAAAATCATTTTCCCACTAGAAAAAATCATTTTCCATTACCTTTCTTGGACCAAATTTTAGAAAGAGTAGTAGGACATCCTTTTTATTGCTTTCTTGATGGCTACTCAGGTTATTATCAAATTCCAGTAGCTCTCGAGGACCAAGAAAAAACCACATTCACATGTGCCTTTGGAACTTTTGCATTTAGACGCATGCCTTTTGGACTTTGTAATGCGCCAGCAACATTTCAAAGATGTATGCTGAGTATTTTTAGTGATATGATTAAAAAATATCTTGAAGTTTTCATGGATGATTTAACCGTTTATGGAAATTCATTTGATAATTGTCTTGAAAACTTGGAAAAGGTTTTAAAAAGATGTGAAGAAAAAGGTTTGGTACTAAATTGGGAAAAATGTCATTACATGGTCACCTCTGGAATTGTTTTGGGTCATGTTGTATCTTCTAAAGGAATCGAAGTTGATAAAGCAAAGGTGGAACTCATTGCTCAGTTACCTTCACCTAAAACTGTTAGAGAAATTCGCTCATTTTTAGGACATGCAGGCTTTTATCGAAGGTTCATTAAAGGGTTTAGTGAAATATCTAGACCTCTTTGCAACCTCCTTGTGAAAGATGTTCCATTTGAATGGACTCAAGAATGCCAAAATTCTTTTGATAAGTTAATTGGTCTTCTAACATCCTCTCCAATCATGCAACCCCCGGACTGGTCCTTGCCTTTTGAGGTAATGTGTGATGCTAGTGATTATGCCGTTGGTGCTGTTTTAGGACAAAGAAAGGAAGGTAAGCCATATGTAATTTATTATGCAAGTAGAACTTTGAATAGTGCACAAGTGAACTACACTATAACTGAGAAAGAACTACTTGCAGTAATATTTGCATTGGATAAATTTCATTCTTATCTAATTGGTTCAAAAACCATTGTTTACACCAACCATTCTGCTGTCAGGTACCTAATGTCAAAGCAAGATGCTAAACCAAGGCTGATACATTGGATCTTATTACTTCAAGAATTCAACATTGTGATCAAGGATAAGAAGGGCACCGAAAATGTTGTTGCTGACCATTTATCAAGGCTGACAATGGATTCAACAATTGAGACTGCACCC
The DNA here is from genome assembly GCA_005392925.1 of Aquilaria sinensis. Taxonomy (NCBI): domain Eukaryota; kingdom Viridiplantae; phylum Streptophyta; class Magnoliopsida; order Malvales; family Thymelaeaceae; genus Aquilaria; species Aquilaria sinensis. The sequence continues at coordinate 109,335 of SMDT01000835.1, forward strand.
ATAAATGATTGTTTTCCTGATGAATTTTTATTCTCTGTCACTATAGTACCTTGGTTTGCTAATATTGTCAATTTTTTTGTGACAGGACGAACGCCAGCTCAATGGAGTACTCAAGATAAGAAAAAAAAAATTACATGAGGTGAAAAACTTTACTGGGATGATCCTTATCTTTTCAAATATTATCCTGATCAGATATTCAGAAGATGCATATCTGAAAATGAGGTAAAAAGTGTCATTGAATTTTGTTATTCAGAAGCATGCGGAGGGCATTTTTCATCAAAGAAAACAGCTACAAAGATTTTGCAGTCTGGATTTTACTGGCCCTCTTTGTTCAAAGACGCACATGTATTCTGCAAAGCCTGTGAAAATTGTCAGAAATTAGGATCAATTTCAAAAAGAAACATGATGCCTTTGACTCCTATTCTTGTGATTGAAATTTTTGACTGTTGGGGAATAGATTTCATGGGGCCATTTCCACCATCATTTAGCTTCGTGTACATTTTAGTTGCAGTAGATTATGTTTCAAAATGGGTAGAGGCAATTCCGTGTCGAAATAATGATCACAAAACTGTAATTAAATTTTTGAAGGAAAATATTTTGAGTCGATTTGGGATTCCTCGGGCCATAATAAGTGATGGGGGAACACATTTTTGTAACAGACCATTTGAATCCTTGTTGAAGAAGTATGGTATCACACATAAGGTTGCCACCCCTTATCACCCACAAACAAGTGGACAAGTAGAATTAGCAAATAGGGAGATAAAACAAATCCTTGAAAAAACAGTCAACCCAAATCGAAAGGATTGGTCTTTGAAACTAACCGATGCACTTTGGGCTTATCGCACTGCTTTTAAAACATCACTTGGCATGTCTCCTTATAGGTTAGTTTATGGAAAACCTTGTCATTTGCCTGTGGAACTTGAACATAAAGCTTATTGGGCTATTAAAGCTTTCAATTCAAATCTCAATGATGCTGGTGTTTTGCACATGTTGCAATTAAATGAGCTTGAAGAGTTGAGAAATGATGCATATGAGAATTCAAAAATTTATAAAGCTAGAACCAAAGCTTTTCATGACAAAACAATCTTAAGAAAAATACTTGAGGTTGGTCAAAAGGTTTTGCTTTATAATTCTCGACTTCATATATTTCCTAGAAAACTGAGATCTAGATGGAGTGGACCTTTTATTGTGAAACATGTTTATCCTTATGGGTCCATTGACATTGAAAATCCTAAAAATGGTAATGTGTTTAAAGTAAATGGACAAAGAGTTAAACCATTTTTGGAGAATCATGATTTTCAAGAAGAAGTAGTTCATCTCAGTGACCCTCACAATGATCATGGTAAGTAAAAGTAAATATATTTCCCTTTCTTAGATAGTTTTCTTTTAAGTTTCATTTTTTCTTTCTTACTTTGTTTTTCGTCTTTTCCCGGTTAAGTGGCGGATACGGTACTCCGTGGCTCTCAAGTCAGTTGTTTTTAGTTTTCCATAATAACTGATTTCTTTCTTTTTCCTTTCTTTCAATTTCTTCTTAAAAAAAATGGAATCTACTCTTTCTGCTTTGCGAAAATAATTTCCTTCTCTCCCAATGAATGTTCTTAAAAAGATTTACCAAGCTAGATGTGAATGATTAAGAGTTTTGATGCACAAAGGCATTCCTGAAGATGTGCGTTGGTTAATTGAAGCTAAGGTCCGTTTGGCTAGTGAAACCCCAGATGCATTTGTGTCTCACATGCCTGGCTTAGGCAAAAGCTCTTATGCCAAAAAGCGAAGAGCGAAAAGATTACGAGTCTGTCACAAATGTGGTTGATGGACTTGTGATACTAAATGTCGTTCTTTAGGAAGGGTGTCCGATAATCGAGAAGATAAAATACAATTCATTAAGAATGGCCTGAGTAAGGATTCTTTGGATAATATCCGATGGACTCTTGAGACGCATTCTTGTGGATTAGTGCAACATGAACTTCTTGGTTTATGGAGTATTTTTCATAAAGAACGAGAGCGTTACAGTCTTGGGAATCTGACTTTAAATGACCCTGTTTGCTAGTTTATAAGAAAACTGGATGGGAAGCATATCCCCGACTCATAGAAGGCGTTGAAGCCGTTACTGGACGTAAAACCAGTGGAAGATGTGAGCCACAATCACAACTACTGTACATTAATGTCATTTTATTTTTGTTATTTTTTTTCTTTTTACAGGTTGTCAATCCTTAATAAGTGATGAAGCACTGTGGAAGAGAGCAATCGGACTTGTGGATCTGTTTATTTTGTCTTTTAGTTTTACTATCAGCATTTTCTTTATTTTGGTTTAAGTTATTTCAGGTTTTTCATTTTCAATAACTACCAGTTCAGGTAATTTCTTCTTCACTCTTCTTATCTATGTTTTGACATTGGGGACAATGTCTTAATCTGGTTGGGGGGAGGGATAGTTGATATTTGATTTTTTTTTTGTTTAGTTTTTCTCATGCTGATATTAAAACTATTAGACAAAGCCCTTAGTTTAGGATGGCTGAGTAAGGAGTAATCTTACTCTTGAGACGCATCCTATTAGGCATGCTAGTCATAACATTTTGGGGTAGCTAGGTTTCAACCCTATTTGGATGACATATCTCACAAGTAATCTATATTTTCTAAAGAAAATATTAGATGAAACCTAAATATTGATTCCAAACATCCATTCCCTTGCATAATTTGTCAGTTTTATTGTCATTTTTTTTATTTTTGTGGTAGTGTTGATTATTGATTTTCATTTTTAATTTTATTTTTTTTCATGTTCAAGTACATGTTTGCATGATAGTTGCATGTAGGAACATTTAGCATGAATTTAGGTTGTTTGTTTGCATTTAGGAACCCAACTCATGGAAATATCATCATTGGATGTATACCTTGTAAATTTGAAATGGTTGTTAATTTTTAAAAGCAGTTAAAGTATGTTGCTTGTTACCTAAGGAAAATAAATAACCGGTGAGCACTTTTGAGCCTTTAGTGTTTATTAGGATGTGTGAATTTCTTTGTTGAGAGTGCTTACTTTGTGTTTTGAGCTAGACCTTGCTTGGATGGGTGACCTTAAGGACCCATGCAACCTCACTTCTTGTATGTAAATTTAAGGAAGAAGATGGCATTTTAGGGCCAACCACTTACCAAAAGGCTAACCTTGTACATTATCCCTTAGTGAGCCCCTTTGAGCCTTATAGCCTTATTCTTTGTTTGAACCCTATATGTTTAAACACTTCCACTTCATTTTGATCCTTTATTGTCCTTGGAACTAGTGATGCTTATATGATTATGGGCTTAGAGAATTAAAATGAATGTGTTATTTTTTGTAAAATAAAGAATAAGTGTGGGGTGTACTTCAGAATATGTTAGGTTACCTTGTGCTTAATTTGTCATAGTGGAAAAATTGGGGTGAGTTGAGCTTAAATCATAAAAATTGAGTGTATATCATTGGATGGTTGAGTTTTAAACAAATTTTGATTTATGGTAGAAAAAGGCAAAAGCGAGATCATAAGAAAAAGCCATCGCAAAATAAAGTAAAAATAATATATAAAGAAAAAATAAAAAAAAACTCTTTCGTTTCATAATACTTGGCCTCTTTTTCTTTTATGGCAGTCTAAAAAAAAATTGTTCTCTTTCCCTTTCAAATAAAATTATATATGCTCATACCCATGTGAATCCATACTAAAGTAAAGATGAAAGACATCTTCTTTTATCTTTTTCTGACAGATAAATGCATAATCATGGGAGACAATTTTGAAAAAAAAAAAAACAACTTCAGCCTTAATATTTGTGCAAGTCAAATGAGGCCAGCCATTTTGAAACGGAGAGAGGTAAAAAAAAAAAAAGAAAAAAACAGAAAAAAGAAAAAAAATTGTTAAATTCAATAAGTTTAAAACTCAACCATATTTGTTTTCTAAACTCATGTGTTGTTAAGGAATTGTGTTTTGGAGAGGACTTGGAGACTAGGGTTGATTTGGGTATTTAGTGTTTTAGGTGCCCATAATTATTGTTCATTGTATTACTAGTTCTCTTAAACTCCACCATTAAAAAGCCTCCATCCGATTCCCGCTTTCACCAAACCCAGCCTCATTACAACCTTGTATAAAGACCATTGGACTTAAATTTACATGCAGTCCCCTTTTGGGAATCTAGTGAGGGTGAAGTTGGATCCCCTTGCAAGCTCCGGATTGAGAAACACAAAGTAAGCTGTTCACAAACCCACCTTAAAATAAGTGCAAATACTTAAAGAGTGATCCTCTACCTCTGGTAACAAGGACTTAACTTTTTCTCCTTTCATTAATTACTTGCAAGTCAAGTTTACAAGTGTTATATATTCATAGCATGATTTGTCATGAGTTGTTAGATTATGTATTTTGTTTATTTTCTTAGGTTACACTTGCTAGGGACTAGCAAGAACCTGGTTGGGGGGTGTGATGAATACTCATAAGTGTATTGTTATTAAGGGTTTAAATCATCATTATACACTTTGAGTATGATTAATTTCTATATTCTGAGCATTTTTCCACCGGGTTACTATTCATGCATTTTTACTATTCATACGCATTTTTACTATTCACCTGTCACTATTCACCGCTATTCATAAATTTACTGTTCATACGCGTATTCACTGTACATACGCGGTTTACTGTTCATTAATATTAAAATATATATATTAAATAATTATTTTTTATGTAGGTAAAATCATCACTTGGCGGCCCTTCACGAGAAAAATCATATCTGGAGCTGTAGGCATCGGAACTAAGTGATTCTAAATTCATCTAAAAGCCAACACATAGATCTTCAACTCTACTTCATTCCGCAAGCTAGTTTAATGTTTTCATTGCTGAAATCTAATTATAGATGAGACCCTTCGTTATTTCGTGTGCTGAAGAGCAGTTTCGGTCGAAAAATCATAACTTGAGCTACGGATGTCCAATTTGAATGAGCAAGCTATCAATTCAAAGCTAAAGAGGAGATCTACAACTTCTGTGCTTTGAGGAAGAGTTGATCTGATGTTTACGATGGCCTAAAAATTAAAAGAAGTTGCAGCCTGCCATTATTGATTTGTATTTACCTACATTTTACCATTTTATTTTTACCATTTCACCCACCCCAAAACTCTATAAATAGGCACCTTGGGGAGGAGGGTGAAGGTTGCTATTTTCTTAGGCCATTTCCATATTCTTGTACCAAAGTTAGATTTTCTCCTTTGTTCTTGTTCTTGTTTTCAATATCGAAGCTCTATCCAAGTGTTTTCTCGTTCTTCTTCTTGTTCGTTCTTTAATCTTTCAATCCATGTTTATTTCAGCTTTCTACATGTTGTTTATTTTTATTATGTCTAACTAATCTTCTCTTTGCTAAGGTGAAAGGGTGAATGTCACAGCCCACACAGGCCACAACCCATGCACACTCTGCCACTCACCAACTTGTACCCAGAAAGTCAAGGACACTTAAGTTTCTAAGTGTTGTTATCAGAGTTTAATTAACCAACTTTCTTTGGGTAGACTTGGGCTTTCTTTTTTTCCTTTTTGTTTTACTTTTTATGGCTTGGGAGGTGGCCCAAGAGGTTTTGATAAAGTCTTGTTCAATTACTTGCAGCTTAAGCAAAGCCCAACCCTCTAACTTGCAAAACAAGCAATACTTGCACTTTTTCCTTTAAGTGCTTATCTTGTGTGCACATCAAGTGTACTAGTCATATGCATGGCAACAAAGAAGCCCATATCCATTTTCAAGTTTGAAAACACATACATAAATGTTCATGAGCATTCGGCCAAGTATAGTACACAAGAATTTCAATTCCATAACAACATACTCATACTCATAAAAAGCCAAGGAAACTTGGCACACAAGCAACCAACATAAGTTCAACATACAAAGGCCTTCCAAGACCAAAAGTGCACAAGTCCAACAACTTAGCATCAACTACATGGCAACATGCCAAGGATGCAAAATAGTCCAAAACTTACAAGTCCAAGTCTCAAACCCATAAATTCACATACTACCCATAATGCTCAAAGGTACTACAAAAGGTGCACTATAGGTACAAGTCCAAATGACCAAACTAATGGTCTCCAAACTACATACAACCTCAAATGCCATAAGTCCTCAAAACCATTACCTCCTAGCACAAGTCCCACAGCTAAACTCCTGCAAAACTTAAGCCATTAAATTTGGCCTACATAAGACTTTGATATATATGCACATTTTCAAGCCAAGATTAAGTTGGCACACATACCTTGGACAACAAGCAAACTTGGTACTCAAAACCAAGAAGTCCAAACACAAGCACAACTACTCAAGCTCTTTACCCTTTCCTGAAAATTCAACCAATAAGGGCAGTGAGTTTTACAACTCAGTAAGGATTCACTACAACTCCAAAGGAGTCTATTTAGTTAAGCATAAGCTTAACCTCCATAATCAAGTATGTACCTACATCCAAAGACACAAAGACATAGAAAATACAATTTGGCTAAAGCCTATGTTCAACATATATTAATAATAAGTTGGTTAGCATGCACAATCAATCAACAAAAACACACAAACTCACAAATACACCACATTCCATATTCGGCCAAAAGCCACTAGCAAGTGTCCATGTGCATTTGCACACAATTTCTTCTCTCCATTCCCCTTGAGCTCCAAGTACATGGTAGATTGGCCAAACCCACCATGGACTCTAACACTTGCCATTATTGATTAGCTAATCAACCATAGAACCATTAGTTTCACCATAGCCCTTCAAGCATACTAAGATCATATAGTATATCTTGACCATCACTTAGTAGCTCTAATTACTTGCTCATGGAAAAAGTACCAAGAAACCAAGTAATACATGAATCCTTACCACACTTTTGAGCTTGAGTCAATTTGGCCTTGCTTGGATTTCTTCAAGACCAAGCTTTAAACTTCAATTTCAATGATGTCTTTGACAATTTCACCAACATAAGCTTGAATGCTTCATTCCAAGCTTCAATCTCCAAGCCCAAATAACCTTTCATTTTCGGCCATGGACATAAACATCATGAGTTACACATAACACTCAAGTAATCTCATCAACTCACCAATTCTAGGCCAAGAACACCATGAACTCACCAAGAACACACAAGCACATTCATGAACAACATTCGGCCATGTTGTGTTCTTTGATGGCTAAGCTTCAAACTTTCAATCCAAGGTTGCCTAACACAATACAACCTTCATTTAATCATCATAAACACTTGTTCATGGAAAATATTCCATGGATTCAAGTAACCTTGAGTTATTACCTCAATAACAAAGCTCCAAAAATTCTTTTTTGCACTTCCACCTTGAAGAACACCATCCAACTTCAAGAACTCCAAGAAAACGTCATGAACATGGCAACAACATTTTCGACCTAGCTTGGATTCTTCAAGAACAAGCTCCAATCTTCATGAACAACATGCAACCTTCAACTTTCAGCCAAGAACATGAAGAACTCTCAAGAACACTTAAGCTTTCGGTCAAGAACTCATGAACACACTCAAGAGCACTCAAGTTTCGGCCAAGAACTCATGGAACAAGCCAAGAACAAGACAATTGCAAGTGTAGGAAATGACAAATCCAAGGAATGTCAAGTGTTTTAGGATGGCCGGCCAACATTCCATTCTTTTCTCCATTAAACAATTCAAATCCCTCCACCAACACAATAAACAATTCTTTCCCCTTAAACAATTATTATCTTCCTCCAAGAATCCCATTATAATAATGCCTCCACTAGCCAAAACCCCATTGTTTATTATTTAATCATGGCCGGCCATGGACCAAAAGTCCATAAAAATGGCCTAACTCCACACTAGCCCTCACACAAAAATGCATGGCTGATTTTGTCCATTCTTTGTTTGTAGCTTCACTTGTACCACTAGTTTAAGTGTGCAATGCAGTCCTCTAACTTTATTTCTTGTCAAACTCAACATATTCTTCCATTTAAGTGCACTTAAGGCACGTAGTTTTGTAGTCTTGCATTCACATCACTATTACCATGTTCAATTGAGTCCCTCTTGTATTTAATTATATGTTTCTCATTTTTCTTGGCCTTAGCCAAGTACTGAATGGTGGTCTTGACAGTGAAGCTTTTGGTATAGAAGTTATGATTGATTTGAATGGATCACAACGTTAACGGTATTTTCTTCCTTAATTTATTTAACTTCCTTCCTTGTTAAGTAGGAGTCTTGATTCATCATAGTCAAATCATTGGCAAAAAAGCTATTTGATTCCCTCTGTAGAACATGTCTTTGCTGGCTATATTGGAATTTTGAGTTATTGTCAACAAAGGTTGGCATGATGGATACTCGAATCCATTAGCAAGTGTTGGCGTTTTAAGATCAATGAACGTTAATACTAACTAAATTCCCCGATTGGGACCTCCTTTATGTGTGGATCTCAATTAAGTGGTAAGATGGGCTAAAATTAAACATAACCGATGTACTAAAGGTGGATCCCCTAACCTTAGCTATTTTATTTGAATTTCAATTTTAATTCACACTTGTTCACACCTTGCACTAAAACTTTCTTTATTAAAACTTTAACTTGTATTTCTTAAATCACTTCCCTGTGGTTCAACACTCGGACTTCCGAGATTTTATTACTTGCAACAACCTACACTTGGGTTACAACTGCTAGAGTGCAGCACTTTGCCTAGTAATTCAAGAATTGAAACTGAACTCCTCCCCTTTTCTTCTTTGGTTCCATTTCAACCATAATTTGCGAATGGTTTGAGATACCTGGCTGCCCAAAAGTAACATTAGCTCTAAGAAGTTGCTCCATCCACTCTATATTAGCTATTGCTTGATCCAATTTTGACCACACTGAATCCTCCGCTGCTTGATTATTATTCCAAGTGAGAAATTGTCCCTTGTATGGCAAATCATCAACAACCACTTTTTGAAAACACTAATTAATAGCAAACACTTCTTGCTCAGTCACCCGATTTGAGCTCTCCTGCCCAGCCCATCTGCAAACCACATTAAAATTACCCAAAATTAACCATGGCCCCTGAATCATACTATTAACTGCAATAATATCCTTCCAAAGGGCCTCTTGTTCTTTGTCTCTATTGAACTAAAGGAAACATTGAACATATGTGCCGTTGCCTTTAACGTGACAAACAAAGCAATCATTTATGTCAATTTCATAATGTAATGAATGTCAAGGATAGCACTCTTCCATAACATGAGAATTGTTTATTAACAATTCACTAACTATGTTGAATTTTATTTAGAGGGGAGACACTTTTGGTTAAAATTTCTCCAACTTTTTTGTTTGACTTCTAAGATGTTTTACTTTTCTAAATAAGTCCTAGAACTATATAATATAATGAACAAAAATATTGTTATAGGGCTTTGAAACTGATAATTTAAATAATTAATGAATTGTAAAAGCATGCTCTTAACACAAAAAAAATAGCAATTGTAAAAAAAAATGTTTTAATTTACTAGAAAAATTGTTATTAAAATTTTAAATTAGCATTATTTTGATTACAGAAAAAGGACAAATTTAGACTTATTGTTAACACAATTTCAACATTTTATTACTCATATAGAAAAGTGAAAAGTCTTAGGACTAATCATTTACATAGTTGCAAAGTTTCATGATCTAACTTAGAAAAGTGAAAACTTTTATGACTAAAATGGGAAAGTAAGCCAAAATCTTAGGACCAAAGGCATATCCTTTGCCCAGGAGAAACCTCTCAATTCCTCTAAATCACTTCTATTAGCATTAATTTCTCTCTATTCTCTTAATCATTGCTTACTAGCATTAATTTGATATTTTATTTGTAGTGTTTTAGAGTTTTACACATAAGTATCAATAATGATATAATTTAATGGCTATGTAATAATTTTTTTGGACCATTATGTGTCTTATTTTATATATATCTCTAACCTTTTTATACACACGAGTCATAGCTTTTATACAAAGGAAAAAATCTTAGCAATATTCATGAGAATATTTACCTTAGCACATTTGTAATTTTTCAAACTTATATCCTAATTCACAAGTAGTTTATTAATTTTAATTTTTTACCTTACTAATGAAAGTATTACATTCTAAAGCCTTAATTTCTTCCTTTTTTCCAAATTTTTCTCTTATTTTTCATTCCTTCCATACACTGACCTATGTTAAAAAAATTGAAAGGAATAGATGGATCCAAATGTTAACAAACAACGAAATAATTATAGGCCACACATTTAATTTTTGCAACTAACAAATTTGTTTAAACTAATGTGACTTCCATTTTTCTAAGCCACTTCTATTAGCATTAATTTCTCTTTATTCCTTTTAATCACTTCTTATTAGCATTAATTTGATATTTCATTTGTAGTCTTTTAGAGTTTTGTACATAAGTATCAATAATAATATAATTTAATGGATGAGTAATAATTTTTTCAAACCCTTATGTGTCTTATTTTATATCTCTTTAACTTTCATCTTTTATATACACAAGTCATAACCTTTTATACAAAGGAAACATCTTAGCAATACCCTTAAGGATATTTACTTTTAGCACATTGGTAAATTTTAAAACTTATATCTCCAAAAGAATTAGGTAAAGCAGTTTGTTACTTTTAATTTCTTATCTTGCTAACGATAGTAGTACAATATAAAGCCTTAATTTCTTTCTCGTTTCCACATTTGCCTATTATTTTCCATTCCTTCAATATACAAACTTGAAATGAATATATATGGATCCAAATGTTAACAAATAATGAAATCATTATTGGCCATGCATTTAATTTTTGTAATTGACAAATTAATTCAAACTTATGAATAAATTGTAACCTATACTAATATAATTTATTATATTTAAACATTTTTATACTATATATCAATTAAAATGACATAACATACAAATCAAATTAATACCAACTATAACATATAATTTTAATTATAATTCCAAATAACTTTCTTTCCCCAATTAAATTTCATTAAATTTCCTCTTACAACCATTTTATTACTCAAGCTTCTATATATATGTGCATTTACAAAGTCATACCTATACAACCAATCTAATCAAAATTAGTTTTCAATTTTGACAATAGTTGTGCTTTACAAAGTTGGTCTTAAAGGAAACTAGAAGAAAGCTTCCAATCCAATAGCCTTATTGACCTACTGCCCCAATGGCTCTTCATAGTTCATAGGCCAACTTAGCAATACAAACGTGTTCACTACACTATTAGCTCAAAATGCTAGACTATCTCAATATCATTCAAATGCCACCGTTGTAGTTCACAATTTATAAAACAAGCAAAAAGATGAGATGAGGTCTATACCAGTTTCTTTCTTTTTAAGTGACAAACTACAATGAATTTGAGTGTGAAACAATAAAGCATCTAATAGTTGTCAATGATACTTTCGAGCTCCAAGGTCAATGAATCAAAACATGACTTATCCGATCCTATCTAGAGTCGTAAACGAACTGAATGAACATGGACAAGTTCATATTCCTTTATTTAATTTTTAACGAATATGAATAATAAACAAACACAATATCTTTGTTTATGTTTGTTCGTTTATTAATAAATAGATATGAACACGAACACAAACAATTAAAGTTAATGGCTACCACCAATCTGAATTGGAGTGAGTCTAATAATGACTGATAGAGTAATAAGCGATGGTGAGAGAGATTTTGGGCTAGGCCTATGGGACTCGGCGTGGTGCTGTAGCAAGTTCACACTGTAAGGGAAATAGATTAATTTATAGGAGATTGAGGCATAATCATATAAGCGTGAAGTATGTGGACACTAATAAAAATCTATGATACATAAAATATATATAATAATAAACATACAGCTAATATATAAATAAATAAACAAATAGACATAAACTAATAAATAAATAAATAAACATAAACTAACAATAACTAAACAGTTCATAAATGTAAACGAACAACTGAGACATTGTTCATGTCCATTCGTTTATCTAATTGAACAAAAAAATCTATTTTGTCATTGTTCGTTTAACTAAATAAACGAATATAAATGAATTCCTGTTAAACGGCTCACGAACCGTTCACCGAATACTTTATTCATTTACACCCTTAATCCTATCACAAAGAGAAGAAAAAAGTTGTAATCTATTTTTATTTACAACCCCGTTTTAGTGCTTTCTTTTTTTGTTATTATTGTTTTAGGCCACCCTCATTTTTTATTTTTTATTTTTTTTTTATTTGAAGTTTTCCATATTTTTTTTATTGTTCTTTAGCATTTTTTTATAGTATTGTTTCAGACTTTTTTTATTATGTATAATTTTTTATAATTAAGTGAATTAAACATAATAATTAATCCAAACTAACATTTTTTTTACCCACATAATAAGTAATAAAGGGAAAAGGAACAAAAAAAATAAGACAAAATAATATGAATTTAAATGTAAATGAATACAAAACTTAAGAAAGACCAAAAAGAACAATGAGTAGTATAGAATTTAAAAAGAAAAAAAAGAACACTAAACAACTCAAACAAACCAAAAAAAATAAAAAAAGAATGTCTTCCTATATGTTTATTTATTTATTGGTGATGTTCTATTTATTTGCATCAGGTTGGCCAGTGCATTGGGTTACTTCTCATTATCACTTGAATAATTTTATTTGACAAATAATTTATTTTCATGCATTTTCCATACAAAAAATATTATAAAAATAAATTATATTGCAAAAAACTTCTTTTTAAGCAGCTTTCAATTGATGTTTCATTAGGTTTATAAAATAGGTATATCAAAATATGCATTTTTTATTTAAAAATAATCTAGGAAAAATCTAACCTTTATAGCATTATTTTATGGTAACATTTTTCTTTTCTAATAGCCCCAAAATCAATCTTACATTTTCTAAAATAGAAATATTTATCATAATTCATCTATTCTTTATGTTACATTTTTTTCTCTTTTTTTTTTTTTTGCCAAAATTTTTTTGTTTTGTTTAGTACATACTTATATGTTAGGTTGTATTTATTTTGATTTTGACAGAGTTTCTTCATAAGTTTGTAGATATGGATAATAAAATTATTATTATTATCATTATTATTATTATTATTCACACAAAATCTATTCTTCATAATGTATCACATAAACATTTTAAATGCTATAATAAGTTGATATTGAACCTAATGTAGCTTTATAAATTAGTGATATATTTAAGCCTATTAAAGTGTTTATATTTTATATATATAAATTTTTCATTAAAAATTTTCCACACACATATGATGGCATGAGACTCATAGAAATTATTTAATAAAAAACTTATAAATATTTGAAAATTAGATACCAAAATAATTAGATAATTTGGTTGAGGATGAAGGATTACTTAAGCAATTGCATATGAGATTAAATTTAATTAAAAAACTTATATAAATGCAATTATACTTAAGGAGATTTAAATATTTTTGAGTGCTAGATATTTTTAAAAGCTATAAAAAAAATGACAACAACAAGCTTCAAAACATGAATTAACAATATAAGTCAAGCTTATAATTTTTTCAAAGGTTAATAATTACACTTTCTGTCTTGATTTTTAGTTTTATTAGTTTTTAACACAATTTTAGAAGCTTATTATTACCCAAATTTATTTTAAATATAAATTTCTTAAAATAGATACAACCTTGTATAGGTAAAATATATAAATTAATTAGCCTGTGCCTCGCACGAGCCAAAAAACTAATTTAATATAAAGCTAATTCATTTTAGATTAATGGTAATGTGTTCTTGTTTATTATTTTTATGTTTACTTTTTTTTAACGTTCGGAACTAATGTTATTTCAATGCTAATAATATAAAGATATAATAATCACTTCAACAATATTTATCAGAAGGTTGCGGTATTTTTATGAATTTTTTGGATTTCCCAACCAAAAAAATTAATAAAAAAATATTTACTGTTTAGTACTCCTAGACCATTAATGTATAGATTCTCAATAGCCGTAGAATTTCAGCAAATAATCACTAGACTAAACACGATTAATGTATTATTATGGAACCAAAGCGAAATTCAGCCAGACTTTGGTTTCAGCTCACTGGAAAATTTAGGAGATTTACTTGGAGTAAGCATTCATTTTTCTTCTAGATCCTACTTTGGACAAAAATTCTTTAGAGAGCTTTTGGTTGAGTTGTGATAGCCGAAGGGCAATCGCCCTTGAGGGACCACATACGTATACACCCTCGTGAGTTAATGCATAACCTACGGTCAGAACAGGTAACCAAACCTCAGTGAAGAGAGGGCCCTAAGCACCCTCGGACAAGCCAGATAAGCGTTGCCTTTGGGGGACACGTCAGACCAACTTCGGTCATAAAGGGTCATGACTCCTCCTAAGGATAACCTCGGAATGACTCCACGTGCCTAAGCCCGCCTTCGGTTACTCTTTGGACCACCTTCGGGACATATCCTCGAGAGTACCATCGCCAAGGACCTAAGCCTAACCTCGGGAAAGCCCAGCCGAAGGTGTCTTCCATAAAGCAAAGGACCTCCCTCCGAAGATGTTCACCTCCCCGAGGAACCCCTAGACCTCGTGGGAATTCGGTCACCTAGAAAGGCCACGTGGATGTACGACTAGACAGCTTAGGAGTCTCTGACACACCGTACTTGTATGGCTCCCAACACGCCGCCCCCAGACACGCTCTGACACGCCGTTCTCGAGCGGTATAGGCTTTCTGCCAAATGGCCTACGGTCGGCTAAAAGTCCCTCTAAAGGTACAAATCACATCCAACCGAACACATGTCATGATCTGGGCAGCTTGTGGCAAACAAACTTCTCCTATCTACCTCCTATAAATATTCGGGAGGCATCACAGGTGAAGGGGTTCTCCCAATAAGACATCCTTTACCCCCTTTGCTTACCTTTCACCTGAAAAACACTGACTTGGGCGTTGGAGACTCCTCCCCTGAAAAACAATCTGGGGACCTCCTAACCCTTACTTTCTGTGTCTTCCAGGCGGTCCTCCAAGAACGTATTCTCTTTGGATGTTCCTCTACCACCAAAAGCTCCAGCCACCCTCATCATGACATAGAGTGGAGATGCTGATGGGCATCACTCGACGCCGTCTGTTGGAACCCTCCCCCAGGTCGCCGTCGTAGAGACTCGGTGCTTAAAGGACAAAGGGCTCCCAAAGTCCCCCTCAGCGCCTGAGGCTCAGCCGGTGACCACACAGCTTGTGGCAGAAGCTTCTATGCTGGAAGATGACCGTCCTCTAACGATGACGATGGGCTTCTTGCGAGACTTCCAGCGCTCCATTGTCACCAAAATGACTCAGCAGCTCGACCAGAGGTTGCCCCAACCTCCTCTGGTCCGAAGGGCCTCTCGCCCGGTTGCGCGTCGGGAGAAGAGTTCAAGGTCCACCCACCGAAGTTCAAGGAGCGGGGACTCCCTCGATGCGTCTTCAATAGAGAATGAACCCGTTGAGGCGTGACCACCAGGGGGGAGCCCTAAAAGAAACTAGGGCCTCCTGCCGACCGAGCGCATCCCCTTACGGAAGGTCCTAGTCTCCTCACCGCCGAAGTTATTCTCCGAGGAGGAGAAGAAATTCGCCATTACCGGTGAACACCAGGCAGCAAGGAGAAGTTAACACAGCTGTCCTCATGGAGAAAATCCTTGGAAGACTAGAGAAGGTTGAGTGGCAGATCTTCCGAAAACCAGTCTAGTCCAGGCTGTCTGACTCTCACACCGGAGAAGAGTCACCCTTTGTGTGCGAGGTAGTGGAGGCGTCCATGCCCAGTGATTTTAGGGTGCCACGCCTACAAACTTACGACAGGCATAGTGACCCCCAGGCGCATCTGACAAAGTACAAATGAAGCGTGGTGCTCCACGGCGTGGATGACTCTACTCTCTGCAAATGTTTTGAGGTGACCCTCTCCGGACCAGCAATGGCATGGTATAATTCTCTAGCCCACGGGACCTTGTTAAGTTTCCATGATCTGTCTGCTGCTTTCACTCAACAGTTCATTAGCAGTAGGCCAACTGCCAAAATGCCGGTGCAATTGTTCGATAGAGCACAACGAGGTGGGGAGACCATTCGTGACTACGTCGAAAGGTTCAACCGAGAGGTGCTAAGTGTACCCAATTTTTGGCCAGAGATCCATATCCTCACAATGATTAGAGGACTTTGGAAGGACTCCTAACCTTTCTATGAGTTCTCCAAGGACCAGCCAGACACCCTCGGGGAGTTCTATAGAAGGGCCGAACAACATATGACGATCGAGGAGCTTAGAATGGAAGGACAAAAATGGGAGCACCCATGCTCCGAAGGGCCCAACCATCAGCCTCGACACCAGAGCGAGGGAGAAAGGCCCCGAAAACAAAGGGGGAAAAGGCCAATAGCGTTCACTCCCCTGAAGACCACAAGAACTAGCATCTTCATGGCGCTAGAAAGGCAAGGGACCACGGTCCCAAGGCCAAAGGCCATGACCTCGAAAAACAAGAAGAACATGAAAAAATTTTGCCAATTTCACCGAGACCATGGCCATGACACTGAAGATTGTTTTCAGCTAAGGAAATATATCGAGTCCCTGATCAAGCAGGGTCAACTTCGTCGGTACCTGCGGATGCCTTCGCCAAAAGGAAGGAAGGAAGAGCAAAGGAGGGGGGACGACGAAGAGTATGATTCGGACAGACGTCGGGACCGAAGTCCTCGAAAGAATCTGCCACCATCAGCAGGGGTTATCCAAACCATCACTACCGGGATACCCTCGGCTGAGAGGAAGAGAAAGATAAGAGAAATCTCCGTAATGGAGTACGGGAACTCGCCAAGCAGACTCATTCGTAGAAACGGGTCTACAATAAAGTTCCCCCATGACGACCCGCTCCTTGTCATGGCAAGGATAGGAAACTGGGACGTCAAAAGGGTACTCCTCGATGATGGCTCAAACACCGACGTCATCTTTTCCCATCTACTGCCTAAATTAGGCATTCCAAGAGGCGATCTCAGCACAGTCAGTTCCCCCACCTTCGGCATCGGACCCTCCAAGCTTCCAGTTCTTGGATACATCGACATGCATTTGATGCTGAAAGGGATCTCGCCCCAGAGTCAGGAAGAGTTGATCGCCTCCATCATGACAAGATTTATTGTCATTGATGTGCCGTCGGCTTACAATGCTATCCTCGGAAGGCAGACTCAAGGCAATCTCCACTTCTGGCCGGACGTAAAATACCTAACAGTCACCTTTGCAACCAAAGACGGGGACGCAGAGATCTTCATTGACCAAACCAAAGTCAGAAAGGTCTTCACAAAGGCCAGGCAAAGCCCAGCAAAGATCCAAGTACAGACTTCAGTGAAGGAAAAAACAGTCATGATAGATGAAGAAATAGTGAAGGAGGAAAATGAAAGCCTGGAAAAAGTTGAAACAGAAGATGTAGAGTTGATCCCTGGCCGAAACACCCGAATCGGGAAAAAATTGGCTGAGGATGACAAAAAGAGGCTTGTATCCTTCTTGTTTATGAACAAAGATCTATTTGCCTACTCGCCAAAAGATATGCCTGGGGTCGACCTCGGCATAATCGACCACAGTCTTAGAGTGCGACCGAACGCCAGACCAGTTCGGCAGAAAAAATGGAGTCTATCGGCTCATAAGAATTCCTTTGTTAAAACCGAAGTCAACCGCCTCATCGAGGCCGGGGTAATAAGAGAAGTAAAATACCCCGAATGGCTCAGCAACGTGGTTATTGCCATGAAAGAGGGGAGTGAAAAACTCCGAATGTGCATCGACTTTCGAAATTTGAATGACGCCTGCCCAAAGGACTCTTACCCTTTGCCAGCCATAGACCAGCTGGTGGATGCAACCGCCGAATACGGGCTTCTCAGCTTTCTCGATGCCTTTAGCGGATATCATCAGATTCAGATGAACCCCGAAGATGAAGAGAAAACGGCCTTCATCACGGAAATAGGTACCTACTGCTACATCAGAATGCCCTTCGGGCTTAAAAATGCAGGGGCCACCTATCAAAGGCTGATGAATAAGGTATTCGATTCTCAGATCGGGAGAAACATGGAAGTATACGTTGATGATATGATAGTCAAGAGCAAAATGCCTAGTAATCATATCACCGACTTAGGCGAAACCTTCCAACGACTTCGGGAGTTCGGCATACGTCTCAATCCCGAGAAGTGTGTATTCGGAGTAAGTGCAGGAAAGTTTCTCGGGTTTATGGTATCAGAAAGGGGAATAGATGCCAACCCTGAAAAAGTCAAAGCCCTGCTAAATTTCCGAACACCCACATCCACCAAAGATATACAAAGGCTTACCGGAAGAATCACTTCCCTTAGTAGATTCATCTCCAGGTACGGCGACCGATGTCGACCATTCTTCAAAGTACTCACCAAAGCCCCCAAGGGCGAAGACACCTCCGGAACCCAGGAGCATCCATGGAACCCAGAATGCCAGAAAGCTTGGGATGAGCTTAAAAGCTACTTAACTCACCTGCCAACGCTTCGGCAACCCCGGGAAGGAGAACCCCTCATCCTCTACCTCGCAGTTACTGAAAAAGCGGTGAGTTCGGTCCTAGTAAAAGAAGAAGGTGGGAGGCAGTGGCCAGTATATTATGTAAGCAAGTCCCTACATGGCGCCGAGATCAGATACCCATTGCTCCAAAAGGCCATCTACGCCTTAGTACTCGCAGGCAGAAGGTTGCGACCCTACTTCCAAGGACACGCCATCACCGTCCGAAGTAACCTGCCTCTACGCGACGTAATGAAAAGAGTAGAGCATTCGGGAAGATTATCAAAATGGTGTATCAAACTCGGAGAGTACGACATCACTTACGAGCCAAGAAGGGCAATAAAAGCCCAGGCACTGGCAGACTTCATTGTCGAAATCCCAGAAATCAAGAATGCTGAAACCATCACGGAAGACCGAGCAAAGGTTGATCCAGAATGGAAGCTCTTTGTCGATGGAGCGTCAGGCGCAGAGCATCAGGGCGCTGGAATAGTCCTTCGGGGGCCCGAAGGCATGGAAGCTACTAAAGCAATCAAATTCGGTTTTGATGTTACCAATAACATCGCCGAATATGAGGCCCTCATAGCAGGACTAAAGCTGGCCAGAAAAGTCGGCGTAAAAAACCTTATGGCCCACAGTGACTCACAGCTAGTAGTCCGACAGACGAAAGGAGAATACGCGGCAAAGGATCCAACCTTGGCAAAATATCATGACCTCGTAAAAAAACTCATCAAGAACTCGGTACTCGTGCCCTGAAAAGAGTTCAGGCTGACTCGAGGGCTGGCCAGTCGGCTTAAAAAACCTTATGGGAAAAGCTAGTGCCAGCAGACGAAGGAGATAATACTCAAGACCTTGTAAAAAAACTCACACTTAGTTGGCCAAATCCAAGGAACCCACCCGCCGAGGTACTAAAGCAACCCAGTACAGAATTAATGTGCGTAGCAACCTCGGGGGAAGGATGGCAAGACCCCATCAAGAAATATCTAGCAACTTCGGAACTCCCTAAGAATCCCAAAGAGGCCGCAAAAGTACGAAAGCGCTCGGGAAGATACTTCCTCATTGGAGAAGAACTATACAGACAAGGGTATGCGAGCCCCCTGCAGAAATGCATAGGCGAAAATAATGTCAGAACAATACTCGAAGAAGTCCACGAAGGAGCCTGTGGCTCCCATATAGGAACAGACGCCCTTGCTGGGGTACTACTTCGCCAAGGTTACTTTTGGCCTACCTTGAGGAAAGATGCAAGGCAATTTGTCCGAAGATGTGACAATTGCCAAAGGCACGCCAACATCCAAAAGTTACCTTCGGAAAGAATAACTTCAGCAAATTATCCTTGCCCCTTCGCCGTATGGGGTATTGATCTCATCGGACCTCTTCCAAGCGCTCCCGGTGGGGTAAAGTTCTGCATAGTCGCAGTGGACTACTTCACTAAGTGGATTGAAGCAGAGCCATTGGCATCAATCTCAGCGAAGGATATCCAAAAGTTCGTATGGAAGAACATCATATGCCGATTTGGCATACCAAGGGTAATAGTGGCCGACAATGGAACCCAGTTTACGGATAGAGGATTCCAGGAATTCGTGGCTGACCTCGGCATAAAAATGCATTTCGCTCCAGTAGCCCACCCTCAAACTAACGGGCAGGTCGAGGTATCCAATAGGACAATAAAAGATGGCTTGAAGAAGAGGCTAAAGGAGGCAAAGGGGAAATGGCCAGGAGAGCTCCCAAGTGTGCTATGGAGCTATCGTACGACTCCCCGAAGGGCCACCGGGGAAACTCCTTTCTCACTCGTGTATGGGACAGAAGCCATCATCCCCATTGAGGTCATACAGCCTTCAATAAGAATACAAGTATTCGACGAAGGAGGAAATAATCTCGGCTTGAGGACAAAACTAGACCTCGCTGAGGAACATCGCGAAATGGCCGAACTTAGGAGGAAGGCTTTCCAAAAAAGAATAGCTCACGCTACTAACTTACATGTAAGAAGAAAAGAAATCAAAAAAGGAGACCTCGTCCTCCGAAAGGCCGAATTTGAGCCACGCAAGCCATCAGAAGGGGTACTTCGGGCAAACTGGAGTGGACCTTATTTGGTCCTCGACGAAGTCCGCCCAGGGGTCTACAAATTGGGTGATACCGAGGGAGTAGAGTTGAAAAATACTTGGCATTCAGACTCTCTGAAAAGATTCTATACTTAGACATTTTTTCTGAAAGAAAGCTTGTGACTACTCCTCCCCGAAGTCGCCAATGAAAATACAGGCCGAATATGGTCGCGTTACTGAAAAAGGCTCCTTAATGGTTTTCTTCCAAAAGGAACTAGCTCCTTGATGGAGTTTAAAAACTCGGCGAAATACGGGAAAGGTCCAATACGACTCTTTCCGAAGACATAATTTCGAACGTCCGCCGAAGATACATACATAAAATTACACTAACTCCTGAAGAATCGTATTCGGAGGGAAGAATGGAGACTTGAGAAAAAATCTTCATTAAAATTTCTAAGGCAAATGGTACAAAGGGGCAGGATTACAAGAAAAAGAAAGAGAAGAAAAAAGCCTATGGCTGAGCCGGAGCGTCCGGCGTCTCCTCGGCGTTGGCATCTTCTTCTTGAGCAGGATCAGCCGGAGGCACAGGCCCAGCAGGAGGAAGGTTGAGAAACTCCAGCTTCGACCATGTCCACCTGGGCTCTTTGGGAAAGTCCAGAGCGGACAGGAAGGAGAGGTCGAGCTCAGGGTGCCGAGAAAGGACCTGATGACGCGCCAAGCAGAAGCCATCTTGGTAAGACACCTTCGTCATCTGGTCGGATTGATCCTTCTCGGCACTAAGGGCTGACAGCTCGGCCGTGAGCTCAGCAACCTCCCTCTCGAGCTTCTTCTTCTTCTTATTTTTAGCTTCCTTCCTCAAAGAGTCAACCTCAGCCTGGAGCTCGGCGTTCAAAGCGAGCGCCTTCGCAAGGTTCTCGCCATCTTCAGCTTTCTCCTTCCGAAGGGCCTCATTCTCCGAAGAGAGAACGGCACACTTTGAACCGAAGTCCTCGGCCTTGGCCGAAAAGTCAATGAGGAGCTCCTTCTTGCTCTCTGCGAGCTCGGCCCAAAGATTCACTATGTCCTCCTTCACAATCTTATTCAGTTCACCGTACTTGAGGACATACTTGGCGCATAACTCTTTCTCTTTTCACAGAGAATCCTTGGACCGAAAGCGGGACTCAGTTTGCTTCACCGCCCAGGCACAGAAATATCCGCTGTATGCGAAGAGCTACAGAAAAAAGTGGCCCGAATAGGGATCGGAAGGCGATGAAAACTTAGAAGAAAATTTTTCTAAGTAAAAAAGAAGAAAGAACTACTTGGGCGGCATGCTCAGTCATCCTCGCCGAGAGGATTTCCTCATTCAGGCATTCAGTGATGAGCGATTGAAAGGTGGCGTTCGTCATCACACCCGTCGCCATCTCGGGAGCCATCAACTGACTATCCTCGGAGAACAAATTCATGTCCTCCGTGAAAGTCCAGAAGGGCTCCCTTGGCACGTTATCTTTCGGGATGTGCATATCCCGAAGAGCCCTCCTTCGGGCATGAGTTTCCATCCAGGGAGCAACAGGCATGTCATTTACAAGATCACGCCGAAGTTCCGTCAGTACATTATCCCTTAGCCATTCATCTAAAAAATCATAGATACGAAAAATACTAAGATTTGCAGAAGAATGGCTAAGGAACCAACCTGGTGGAACTTCGGCCACATCATCTTCAGGCTCGTCCACTCCTCGGACTTCGCCGGGAATATTCTTGCCTTTTCTCCTCCTGCTCTCTTCGAGCTCTTGAGCTGATGTGTGCTCGGCCGAAGTCTCGGCAGCAAGGACCGGACTCAAGGCTGCCCCGAGAGTGGCAGAGTCCGAGGGAGGATCAGCATGGGCCGGAGAATGAGCAGGAGACCGATCCGGCACTTCGACCACATCTTCGGGGGGAGGAGGGATGGCAGCCGCCTTAGCCTTCTTCGCCTTGGAAGGACCTCCGGTGGTCTTCTTCCTCTTGGCAGATGCCTTCTTGCGCGCCTGCTCTCCCCTCTCGGCCTGACCGAGAAAGAGGGACTTGTAAAAATCAGCAGCCTGATCGCCCATCTCTGCAAAAGGAAAAAACATCAGTGTAAGTCCAAAAGGAAAACAGATATCAAATCCTGGAAGGTGACTTACTCTCGGCAAAAGCCTCGTATGAAATTTCAGCCCGAAGAAGCATTACTATCCATGCCTTCTTCCCCGGGAGAACAGGCACGGGCATGTTTGGGTCACCCTTGTGTG